>JAWQEG010005812.1:0-105661 GCA_033782935.1 Petrolisthes cinctipes | reverse complement strand
GCGTCTGTTTTCTGGTATACTTAAGGAGGAATCAGGTAGCCTTCCAATTCACCAACAACGGAATATATCCTTAACTTGTATAGACGCCAGCATTATATATACTCCCCTAACGAAGGAATTCCCAAGCAAATTAATAAGTCGACCAGTAACAAATATTTTATTATTTTGGGTTGGAAAAAGCGCAAAGAAGGTCATCCAAGGTTACAAATATAAACATCTTAACTAATTTAAAACATCATAAAGAAGAAGTAGGCCTCTGCTACCTATGAACTGAAGGCTTTCTACTTCCTTTAAAACTATCATAGAAAACAACCTACACTTCAATGGGGGTCCTGAGGAAGGGGCAGGTGGGAGCAGTTATCCCCCCTTGGATGTAAATCATGTATCTCCTGTAATTATATTCCTATGCCTATTGGAAGTGTGTTCATTTTGATATATTATAAAAATCACACATATATGTATATTTTTTTAATCTTGCCCTACCCCTTACAAAAACACATGAGGACGCCCGTGTACACTTCAGACTGCTAGGTAGGTTATGTTTTAGTTCCCCTAGAACACTCTCAAGGAACCCTCTGATGTAGTAAGAATAATGGAGGTAAACGAGTCCTTCAAATATTGCCACAAAAACACCACCTATATGGAAGGAGCTTGTTTCGTGGCATAGTCAGGTGGAATCAGAAGCCTCCAATTTTTATACACGATCACAGAGTCCCTAAAGTACCAGCTGGAAAACTTAACATCGACGAGCCCGAGGTGACATGACAAAAACCCTCAACAGAGATTGGGTCATATTTATAAAAGGGGGTCATGGTGTCTGTACCCGATGGCGTTGTATTCAAAAGCTTATATTTTTCGACATCTACTGGTTTGCCCTGCAGTCTGATGAACTAAAATTACTATTTATCATCTACCTGTTTATCTATTTATCAATCTATCTATCTATCAATCTATCTATCTACTTATCTATCAAGCTATCTCTCTCTCTCTCTCTCTCTCTCTCTCTATCTATCTATTTATCTACATACTATTATATGCATTCAATCGACATGTCGCATGGAAAGCTCAGGTTTATAAGAAAAAGGAACACAAATGCTGTAATAGTCCACTTTTTGTTTATAATTGGTCAACGTTTCAAAACCTCTGAGTTTCATTTTCAGAACCTGGGGAGACGAACAATATCATAAGAATACGAAAACCAAAATAAACATAAAGGTTATGGATCTTAATAAAAAATAATGATAAAGTGAAACGTCCTTATTAAGGGGATAGTTGACCTTTAGTGCATATAAATAATGCCTTGACTCCTCCATAGTGTGCCAGGAAACAGGGCCAGATTAACAAAAATAATGGTAGTCTGTTTGTGGAATAGTTTGGAGGAATCACTTGTTCCCTATTTACCAACACTATACTTCCCCTTTAAGAACGGTGAGTGTAGAAGTAACATGAGCTAAGATGATTATCCAAGGTTACTAAGAAAAATACAGCGATACCAAACACAGGCATAACCCACAATAATAAACACCACTACATCTAAACTTATGTAAACAAACTCTAACTCATGAAAACACCTGAGATACTTTGTTTGTATTTAAGGGGAGATTCTTTTGTTGGTGAACTGTAAGGAAGGTCTCTGATTCCTCCAAACTATACCACCAAACAGATCCCTCATTAGATTAACATTAAACTCGTCTGTTTCCTGGCATAGTTTGGAGGAATCAGAGATTTTCCAATTCATGGACTTGTGAATCACTCAATAAAGGACACTGCTGTGATCGTGTATGAGACATGGTGGCTTCTGATTCCTCCTGACTATGCCACGAAACAAGCTCCTGTAATGTAAGTGCTGTTTCGTGGCCATGTTTGAAGGACTTGGTAAACCTCCAATTTTCTGACTACATCACGGGGGTCTTAATCAAAGTAGTGTTTGTAACCGAGTTGTCTACATTGGATGGCACTTATTTTTTTTATTGTTGCCAATGTGATAGTACTACGGTATATTGTAATAATTATTATGCTCTGAGTGTTTGATTTTTGTAACAGGACACGACTGCTTAATGTGTGTGTGTGTGTGTGTGTGTGTGTGTATGTGTGTGTGTGTGTGTGTGTGTGTGTGTGTGTGTGTTACATCAACATCCCCTTGCCGTAATCTGTAACCTGAGGAAGCATTGCCAAATCCAAATTGATATCTTCTCATATCAACCCACATCTATTTCTTCGTTCTGTCCTGCCATTTCATTCCTTCAGTATAATTAACCAAGTCCACTTTTACGAGAATAATGTCAGTATGTTTTGAGAATAGTGTCCCTGCCATGCTATGTGCAGCTCAGAGCACCACCCCCAACCCTAGCCCCTCAAGAAGAAAGGAAAAAAAAAAAAAAAAAAAAAAAAAAAAAATCGGGCCTATACATTACTGTCTTTAATCATATTGTTATATTATGTTATAGTATGTGAGATGTTGTTATAGTATGTGAGATGTTGTTGAAGATAATAGTAAAGTTTGGTAATGTGAAGTATGCGGGAATGTACCCAAATTAATATATACCATACCATACACACAAAACATACAAGCTAAAGGTCCCTGTGATGTAGTCAGAAAATTGGAGATAAATGAGTACTTCAAAATATTGCCACGAATCACCACCTATATGGAAGGAGCTTATTTCATGGCATGGTCAGGAGGAATCAGAAGCCTCCAATTTTCATACACGATCACAGGGTACTTAACTATATTCTATTTTCTTTTATCTAATCTACAACAATAATGAAGTTGCAAAATAATAATATTTAAGAGTAAATAAGCCTCGAAACGCCTTACTCCCTCATTCACTTTCCCAGTACGATAACGTTATCTCTCTGAAAGATCTGAAAATTATACTAACATTCATATAATATTGATTTTCTTGCTCAGAACATGCTTGATATTATACAACACCTCAAGTTTTGCACGATCTATTTCTAGTGCATCTTTCTTGGCTATAATTATAGATGGAGGAGAAAAAACATCTTGTAAGAAATAGTTTAGTTTATTTTCAAAATTGATGCGTAAAGCCAGTGTTTTAGAAATAAATAAATACAATGTTTGGAATCTGATGAAAACAATAATTTAATACCAGTCAAGAATGCGAGGTTCGTCAATGTAGAAGCACCAAAGAGTGTAACACCGCCTTGGGAACCGCTACTGTAGTAAGAAACTATAAACAGTAGGTTTATGCATGTTTGCAAGGTTGTGGTGGGCGTGAGGATTAGACCAGGAGATGATGAAAGGGTCAGGCGTGAGAGTAGTGTAAAGGGTGTCATCACGGACTGGAGGGGAGTTTCTCTGTTATGTGTAATTCTGAGAACTTGAGGTCGAGTGAGGTTGGTTATCTGTATGAGGCTTAGCGATGACTACCATAGCCACCACCAGTAGCATGAGGTCCGGCACCACCATAGCCACCACCAGGGTACAAGTTGAAGGTGTTGAAGCCAGTAGCTGGGGCGTAGCTGCCACCATAGCCACCAGAACCACTTTGCTGATGAGGGTTACCTCCACCATAGCCACTATTACCATAAGGAGGACCATCAGGCATGGCCACCGACGACACCACCAACACTGCTACAAACACGGCGAACTTCTGCAGGAATATACAACAATTAGTTCGGGTACAGATATAACATACCTTCAATGAGATTAACAATATTGTATAAATTATTTGCAGGGGCAGTGGTGTGCAGTATTGCCAAACAAATAACAAACATATATATGAATTATGTAAAATGTAGTTGCATGAGCAAATATATCATGGTAAGTATATTGCCTGATATGAAATGAAGATGAATATAAATCAATAGCTATGTCTAAACACATTATTGTATCAATGTTCTATTTACAGATGCAGCCTATTGTAGAAACAGAACATTGCAAATATAACTAGAGAGAGAGAGAGAGAGAGAGAGAGAGAGAGAGAGAGAGAGAGAGAGAGAGAGAGAGAGAGAGAGAGAGAGAGAGAGAGAGAGAGAGAGAGAGAGAGAGAGAGAGAGAGAGAGAGAGAGAGAGAGAGAGTGAGTGAAAAACAATAAAATGGCTTAAAGATAACATAAACAACGAGGGGTTTTTTTGGATGGTAAGCCGAACGACAAGAGAAGACACAGATGTAGGCAGATCTCAGGTTACCGTGACATTCTTACCATTGTGATGGCTGTGGGACTACTTGTGACATGGTCTGACAAACAGCAGTATATATAGTTTGTCAGGGAGTGTCGCCTTGAACACGTATCACACAACCAACGCCCAACGTGAACCCAGCGATTGGTTGTAAACTCTCACCGTCGGGAAAGCTCAAGTTCAGGTGCATCAAAGTGTATTTCTCCCATCGTAAGTCGAAATTATCTGATACTTGAGTTATCGCTACAGGCAAACTCGGCTCGTGTATTGATAAACGAAACTTACAATAGAAATAAAGAAACATGATTCTACTGCACACAACATAGCGTGATAATTATATTGGTTCTTATATAAATTTGATGCACATTGTTCCCCTTAGTACGTGCACATCTACTTAATTGAGTTATAAAGACATCAAAACAATCTCATAGCAACACTGAATAATCATCTTAGCTAAACATAGTTGAGTTAAGGGACCCTGTGATATAGTCAGAAAACTGGAGGTAAATGAGTCCTTCAAATATTGCCACGAAACACACACACACCTATAGAGAAGGAGCGTGTTTCGTGGCATGGTCAGGAGGAATCAGAAGTTTTCAATTCTCATACACGATCACAAGGTCATTAAACAAGTTGATTATAAACACATAAGTATATTACTTTAGGGGTTTTAAATATAGGCAAATTTGAATGTTTCTGATTCCTCCAAGCAGGATTTAGAAGCACAAATATAAGATAGAAGGTCTGTTTTGTTGTACACTGGATGAATCATTAAAGGGAGGTTCGTTTGTTGGTGTATTGGAAGGTCTCTGATGCCTCCAAATTATGCCAGGAAACAGATCCACTATTAGTACCACTGAGGGCGTCTGTTTTCTGGTATACTTAAGGAGGAATCAGTAGCCTTCCAATTCACCAACAACGGAATATATCCTTAACTTGTATAGACGCCAGCATTATATATACTCCCCTAACGAAGGAATTCCCAAGCAAATTAATAAGTCGACCAGTAACAAATATTTTATTATTTTGGGTTGGAAAAAGCGCAAAGAAGGTCATCCAAGGTTACAAATATAAACATCTTAACTAATTTAAAACATCATAAAGAAGAAGTAGGCCTCTGCTACCTATGAACTGAAGGCTTTCTACTTCCTTTAAACTATCATAGAAAACAACCTACACTTCAATGGGGGTCCTGAGGAAGGGGCAGGTGGGAGCAGTTATCCCTCTTTGGATGTAAATCATGTATCTCCTGTAATTATATTCCTATGCCTATTGGAAGTGTGTTCATTTTGATATATTATAAAATCACACATATATGTATATTTTTTTAATCTTGCCCTACCCCTTACAAAAACACATGAGGACGCCCGTGTACACTTCAGACTGCTAGGTAGGTTATGTTTTAGTTCCCCTAGAACACTCTTAAGGAACTCTCGGATGTAGTAAGAATAAAGGAGGTAAACGAGTCCTTCAAATATTGCCACAAAACACCACCTATATGGAAGGAGCTTGTTTCGTGGCATAGCCAGGTGGAATCAGAAGCCTCCAATTTTTATACACGATCACAGAGTCCCTAAAGTACCAGCTGGAGAACTTAACATCGATGAGCCCGAGGTGACATGACCCAAACCCTCAACTGAGATTGGGTCATATTTATAAAAGGGGGTCATGGTGTCTGTACCAGATGGCGTTGTATTCTAAAGCTTATATTTTTCGACATCTACTGGTTTGCCTGTAGTCTGATGAACTAAAATTACTATTTATCATCTACCTGTTTATCTATTTATCAATCTATCTATCTATCAATCTATCAATCTATCTATCTACTTATCTATCAAGCTATCTCTCTCTCTCTCTATCTATCTATTTATCTACATACTATTATATGCATTCAATCGACATGTCACATGGAAAGCTCAGGTTTATAAGAAAAAGGAACACAAATGCTGTAATAGTCCACTTTTTGTTTATAATTGGTCAACGTTTCAAAACCTCTGAGTTTCATTTTCAGAACCTGGGGAGACGAACAATATCATAAGAATACGAAAACCAAAATAAACATAAAGGTTATGGATCTTAATAAAAAATAATGATAAAGTGAAACGTCCTTATTAAGGGGATAGTTGACCTTTAGTGCATATAAATAATGCCTTGACTCCTCCATAGTGTGCCAGGAAACAGGACCAGATTAACAAAAATAATGGTAGTCTGTTTGTGGAATAATTTGGAGGAATCACTTGTTCCCTATTTACCAACACTATACTTCCCCTTTAAGAACGGTGAGTGTAGAAGTAACACGAGCTAAGATGATTATCCAAGGTTACTAAGAAAAATACAGCGATACTAAACACAGGCATAACCCACAATAATAAACACTACTACATCTAAACTTATGTAAACAAACTCTAACTCATGAAAACACCTGAGATACTTTGTTTGTATTTAAGGGAAGATTCTTTTGTTGGTGAACTGTAAGGAAGGTCTCTGATTCCTCCAAACTATACCACCAAACAGATCCCTCATTAGATTAACATTAAACTCGTCTGTTTCCTGGCATAGTTTGGAGGAATCAGAGATTTTCCAATTCATGGACTTGTGAATCACTCAATAAAGGACACTGCTGTGATCGTGTATGAGACATGGTGGCTTCTGATTCCTCCTGACTATGCCACGAAACAAGCTCCTGTAATGTAAGTGCTGTTTCGTGGCAATGTTTGAAGGACTTGGTAAACCTCCAATTTTCTGACTACATCACGGGGGTCTTAATCAAAGTAGTTTTTGTAACCGAGTTGTCTACATTGGATGGCACTTATTTTTTTTATTGTTGCCAATGTGATAGTACTACGGTATATTGTAATAATTATTATGCTCTGAGTGTTTGATTTTTGTAACAGGACACGACTGCTTAATGTGTGTGTGTGTGTGTGTGTGTGTGTGTGTGTGCGTGTGTGTTTAGTGTATATATATATGTGTGTGTGTGTGTGTGTGTGTGTGTGTGTGTGTATGTGTGTTTAAGTGTGTATGTGTGTGTGTGTGTGTGAGTGTTTGAGTGCATATCTTTGTTTAAGTGTGTGTGTGTGTGTGTGTGTGTGTGTGTGTGTGTTACATCAACATCCCCTTGCCGTAATCTGTAACCTGAGGAAGCATTGACAAATCCAAATTGAAATCTTCTCATATCAACCCACATCTATTTCTTCGTTCTGTCCTGCCATTTCATTCCTTCGGTATAATTAACCAAGTCCACTTTTACGAGAATAATGTCAGTATGTTTTGAGAATAGTGTCCCTGCCATGCTATGTGCAGCTCAGAGCACCACCCCCAACCCTAGCCCCTCAAAAAAAAAAAAAAAAAAAAAAAAAAAAAAAAAATCGGACCTATACATTACTATCTTTAATCATATTGTTATATTATGTTATAGTATGTGAGATGTTGTTATAGTTTGTGAGATGTTGTTGAAGATAATAGTAAAGTTTGGTAATGTGAAGTATGCGGGAATGTACCCAAATTAATATATACCATACCATACACACAAAACATACAAGCTAAAGGTCCCTGTGATGTAGTCAGAAAATTGGAGATAAATGAGTACTTCAAAACATTGCCACGAATCACTACCTATATGGAAGGAGCTTATTTCGTGGCATGGTCAGGAGGAATCAGAAGCCTCCAATTTCATACACGATCACAGGGTACTTAACTATATTCTATTTTCTTTTATCTAATCTACAACAATAATGAAGTTGCAAAATAATAATATTTAAGAGTAAATAAGCCTCGAAACGCCTTACTCCCTCATTCACTTTCCCAGTACGATAACGTTATCTCTCTGAAAAATCTGAAAATTATACTAACATTCATATAATATTAATTTTCTTGCTCAGAACATGCTTGATATTATACAACACCTCAAGTTTTGCACGATCTATTTCTAGTGCATCTTTCTTGGCTATAATTATAGATGGAGGAGAAAAAACATCTTGTAAGAAATAGTTTGGTTTATTTTCAAAATTGATGCGTAAAGCCAGTGTTTTAGAAATAAATAAATACAATGTTTGGAATCTGATGAAAACAATAATTTAATGCCAGTCAAGAATGCGAGGTTCGTCAATGTAGAAGCACCAAAGAGTGTAACACCGCCTTGGGAGCCGCTACTGTAGTAAGAAACTATAAACAGTAGGTTTATGCATGTTTGCAAGGTTGTGGTGGGCGTGAGGATTAGACCAGGAGATGATGAAGGGGTCAGGCGTGAGAGTAGTGGAAAGGGTGTCATCACGGACTGGAGGGGAGTTTCTCTGTTATGTGTAATTCTGAGAACTTGAGGTCGAGTGAGGTTGGTTATCTGTATGAGGCTTAGCGATGACTACCATAGCCACCACCAGTAGCATGAGGTCCGGCACCACCATAGCCACCAGCAGGGTACAAGTTGAAGGTGTTGAAGCCAGTAGCTGGGGAGTAGCTGCCACCATAGCCACCAGAACCACTTTGCTGATGAGGGTTACCTCCACCATAGCCACTATTACCATAAGGAGGACCATCAGGCATGGCCACCGACGACACCACCAGTACTGCTACAAACACGGCGAACTTCTGCAAGAATACCATAAGAATTAATAGTAATCTGTCATCATTCATTGCTAGTAAACCATTAGTCAAGAAGCGTGATAATCAATTACTTATCTCCTCAAGCTCTTTGCATACTTTGAAAGGTATAGTACATAATTTAAGGGGGTAATTCACTCTTGTGAATGTAGTGGAGGAAACAGAGGACCTTAATGTTACTGATAGGGAACCTATATCGTGGCATAGTTTGGAGGAATCAGACACCTTCCAATTCACCAACAAGAGAATCTCCCCTTAAGTTACACAACAATTTCGAAGTCGCAGTTAAGGATAAAGGTATTATGATAATGGTACTCCTTCAAACTAAGTAAATAAACAGTTAGACGATAGATTAGTACTGTACTGTATTCAAGGCTTTGGATGAGGAAGCAAAATTATGGAGGTTAAAATCGTTTTGTATTAGTCAGAGAGAAAAAAATCAAAAGTTATTACCAGTTGTTTACGTGTCAATTCAATACACTTGATCTAGTATCTTAACTTATGGTGTCCAAGAGGCAGGTAACTGACCAAAAGTCATTTTTTTTTGTCAAGAAAAGATTGTACAACTGCATTTCGTGTGTCGTTTTGGCTTATCGCTGAGATACACCTTTGTTTTGTTTGTCAATCCTACCATCAAGAAGTCTGCACAGAAGGAACAGACTTAGTTTCCTTACATCCGCTATGACTTGAAGCCAGCTGATGTGAGGTTTTCCTATTCATAAATCGATGGCGCTGGCTTTAGTTTTAATGATTAAGGCCAGATCCATTCATCCCTGGTTTCATTCATGTCGTACAATTTCTTTGAGGCAGTGCATGCAATTATCTCTATTCCATTCACAAGCTTTCTTGATTCTTTGTATACAACCTTTTAAATTTAATTCATAAGACGTTCTCTACCCCATTCATACCTTTTCCTTGGTGTGCACTAAGGAGGGTTGCATGAACGGAGTAGACCTCAGTTGCCCAAACAGACAAACAGGCAACCTTCTAGTGAATAGCAAAACACAAGAGAGCTAACTTTCCAACTGGGGCGATACGAGCCTTCCATACAACCTATACAACTTCTTTGCTTACCATGATGAGGGCGATAAGTTGACGACTCTGGTGGAGAGGACCGATTCAGCGGCTTATATACAGTAGTTGTGGGTCGGCGGTGTTGCCTTGAGCAGATGTCACAGCCAACGCCCTCACTAGCACCTTGAGGACCATTTATCGTCCCCAGGGCTACTGCTGCAAATTTTCTCTAGGTGAAAAAATGTGTCACCTGTGTGGGTGGGTTGGTTGGGTCGACTTAAAAAAGCTCATTGCACCGTGGTTTCAAAGGTTTCTATGGCTGCTCTGGATCTTAGTCCATACATTTAACGCTCATAATAAACAAGAGTCTCTGGAATTTAGTTTCTAATTATGTGCTTTTATGAAAATAATAAGAGCTATTCCATCCTTTGCACGATAAGAATAATTGATGAATGTATTTTGTTGAAGTGAATTTTTTTTATAGTATACGTGATAATTATCGATTCTAGTGGCAGAAAATATGGCAGAAAATAAACAACAATAGAGTAATGGGTCTATTAAAATTTTTATGGATAGAAAAAATATAGTAAGGAATTACATCATTGGGTGATATTGCGTAAACGAAGAAAATGAGGCTGTCCAAATAATTTGTGGTTACAGTTGGGAAAATTATAAATGAAAAATTAATCATATAAAAAACATCATATGTAAAAGGAGTTGAGAATCGTAGAATTGGGTTGAGTTGGACGATAAAATAAAAACATAATCCACTAGACTACAACTTGAGAGTGAAACTGTGAACACTGCTGCACAAATCAGCATAATGGTCAGCTTGGCCTTTTCAATCTACAAAAAAATTACATAGTATTAGAAGATAAAATGATGTGACACGTACACTAGGCATCTATGTATGTAGCCCGGAGGTAGTTGTTCTAACCATAGTTCCCAACCCACTTCAGTAGGCAGGGAAATGGGGCCAGGAGCTTTTCAGAAAACATACTTATGACTGCGATAGTCATCTGAAATAATAGGCAAACAAGAGAACGCACACACACACACACGAACGCACCCGCAGACTTATCGCAGAGAAACGCGTAGCCTATTTGAATACAGAGTCAGACATTAACTGGTACCCACATATAGACCTACATTCACATGACTGACTGGTATAAGTGATGATATAATCCACTTATGTTAAAAATAATAGAAATCATTTGTCCAGCAATGACATCCACTCTCTAGATGGACAAACGGGTTATAAACTATACCGTCTGACTACCTTACATGTTTAAGGGCCCTATGATCGTGTAGCCTATGAGACTTCGTGGCTTCTGATTCCTCCTGACTATGCCACAAAGATAAAAAAAAAAAACTCCTTCAGTATGGTTGGTGTTTCGTGGCAAAGTTTGAAGGACTCACTAACCTCCAGTGTTCACCTACTGAAGTATTGATAAAGATTAAGTTTGTAATATAATGAGGAATTCACATAATACGTTCTTTCTTTGTGACACTACTGTACATTAATATAACTGTGCATTCATATTACAAAACCTTTCTCAATAACGAAAACAAAATCAATACTCTGACATTAAATTTATTCCTTATTTTTCATACACATCACATTACACTTCATAACAGTAAAGTCACATAAAAAAAATAAAAAACTGCATTACACTCCACTTTTGTCACATCTAAGTATATTCCCGTTGCTTCCCCCAGCACATCTTGTAACGTCACAATAAACTTGCCCTTGTCACGTCATGCTACTCTTCCTGTCACATCTCACTACTGGGAAAGTTTTGTCACGTTAGTCTCTCTCTTCTCTTCTTACGTCGACTCACTCTCTTGAAACATCATATTAATTCCTCAGTCACATCTCAGTACAAACCATATCACACTGTCACACTTTTTTGAAACATAATATTAATTCCTTAGTCACATTTCAGTACAAACCACATCACACTGTCACACTTTTTTAAAACATCAGAGCTACTTCTTATTATAAATCACATCACACTGTCACACTTTTTTTAAAACATCATAGTTACATCTTATTATAAACCACATCACACTGTCACACTTTCTTGAAACATCATATTAAATCCTTAGCCACATCATAGTAAAAACCACATCACACTGTCGCACTTTCTTGAAACATCAGATTTAATTAAACTTTCATTTACATCACACTATACAAACCACATCACACAACACCACCACCATCCTTGTCACATCACATACCACCTCATAACGCATCATAGCACATCACAACACATCACATCCAGCCACACCCTCCCTACCTACACCCACTAACAAGCAGACAGTGAGTGGGGTCATGCTAAACTAGGTAGGTGCTATTTTTACCCATGATAACGACAGCAACAACAACAACAACAACAGTGGGTGAGAGGGGAGGGAAAATGAGCTACTTTAAAGGTGGTAATTTTGTTGTTGTTGGTACATTGGAGTGCCTTCATTCCTCCAAAGTATGCTAGGAAACAGGACCAGAAGAGCAAAAATAATGGTGTTCTGTTGTTGCTTGGAATAATTTGGAGGATTCAGTTGCTCCAGATTTACCAACACAAAACTTCCCCCCTTAATAAGTTAGGTTTCTCAGGGGCGTGTGTGTGTGTGACGGTGGGTGAAGGTTGGTGCTGCTCTCTCTCTCTCTCTCTCTCTCTCTCTCTCTCTCTTTCATCTGGAACCATTAATTTCGCTTCCTTGATGAAATTCAGTAGAGGGGAAATGTATATATACAGTAAGTAAAATCCAAATAAATAGAAGTAAATATAAATAATAATAATAATAATAATAATAATAATATTAACAATAATAATAATAATAATAATAATAATAATAATAATAATAATAATAATAATAATAATAATATTAATAATGATAATAATAATAATAATAATAATAATAATAATAATAATAATAATAATAATAAAAATAATAATAATAATAATAATAATATTAATAATAATAATAATAATAATTTTATTAAATAATATAATATGATAGTAATTCAAAAGGTAAATGGTGACCTTCCATTGAATATTTTGTAGATATGCCCTTATAATAATATTGTTACTTTTAAGAGATACTATACTTTTGATAGATTGGAGCACCTTATTAATTCCTCCAAAGTATGCCAGGAAACAGATCCAAATGAAGAAAAATAATGGTATCCTCCTATTGCCTGGAATAGTTTGGAGGAATCATTTGCTCCAAATTTACCAACTGTACTTCCCCCTTCATTAAGGTGGAGATTCATTGTTGGTAAATCTGGAGCAAATGATTCCTCCAAACTATTCCAAGCAACAGAACACCACTAATTTTGTTCATCTGGCCCTGTTTTCTGGCATACTTTGGAGGAATCAAGGCACTCCAATGTAACAAAATTGAATTACCTCCTTAATGCAATGCTTTCGATATGGTATAACATTGTCTGTCTGGTTTTACAAGTATTCTGTCCACCACCTGACTATTACACTTTCATCATTTTATGTTTCATTTTGCTTCCTCTGTCCATTATATTTGTGAGCTACATACATAAACAAACTACTAAATTAATCAAACATAATATATATATATAGCATTCCTAGTGGTCTGTGAGTGGTTACTTTGGTACTGGAGCACTAATTTATAACTTCAGTGTGATGGTAAATCTTGCTTGGGTCTGTGGTGTTTTTAATAACTTTGCAGGATGAATATGAAATGCTCAACATATCAACATTGACTTTAGTTATAATTAAATGCTCAACAAATCAACATCGACTTTGAAAATAAGTACACATTCCACTAATCTCCATAATTTTTAGTTTTGACGATCATCTGTGGCTCGGCGGTGACCTCAGACCTCGGTAACAGGCATGAAGTCTATGTCCAGTGTAGGAACTTACGAAAGAAATAGAAAATAACATTATTACCATATATATTGTGCTCTTTTTGTTAATGAAAGATTTCCCCTTTATTATTCTACAAGCGACTGACTGGAAATATAAATTCTTAAATTCATTCGGTTTAATTAAGGGGAGATTTTTTAGTTGGTGAATTGATTCCTCCTATTTATGCCAGAACACAGACGTTAATAGGGGATCTGCGTCGTGGCAAAGTTTGGGTGAATGATAAAGAATGATACAGATTGTGTGCAGTATGTAGGCTTCTCGAACACCTCCCTGTCTTACCAGCGTTATAACTGTGATGAAAGAAAATGCAATCGTCTTCCTCAAGAGATGGAAGACTTAGATATTTATTCCGTGCATCACCAGACTGTCGTGGGGTTGGGTTGGGTTGGCTGGGTGGGTTGGTGGGTTGGTGATGTGGTGGATGTTTTCCCACCTGCTGTACAATATGTTTATTATTGTTACTTCATAATTTTATCAATGTTGTTTTTGTTCTTTATCATGATATTACTGTACTTGTTTACATATATTTACTCATATTAATTTCCTACCATGTATCAAATAACTTCATGGCCTTTAGCGGCAACGTTCCCCAAAGTGTTGGGGCTTGTACTAAAGGTAAATAAAGAACTTAAACATCACAAGACTATTTCAACCCGTTTCAGGGAATGTTTCGTGGTGTCTATACATCACTATTAGAATATTACGTAAAGAGGAAATTTATACAAGTGTACTAGATTGATTCTGTCACTGACCTTGGTTTAAAAGTTGTCAATAAATTTTGCTAGTGGGAGTAAATATTCTTCCATAACACCTTACACAGTTTGATACACACTGGGCACACCCCTTACAAACCTTAATTAAACACCTTACACAGTTTGATACATGCTAGACACACTGATGACATACTCAGGATTGTGGGGACAGAAATGTTGCGTCTTTTTGTGGTTTTGACAACTAATTGTAATATATGTTGTAATGTATGTTGTAATTGTAATGTATGGTGTTTGTAATGTATGTTGTTTGAAATTGTAATGTGTGTTGTTTGTTCGATTCAGTCCATAATAGTTAATCAGATGTTAGAATAATGATGGGACTCGTCTAAATAGTATCATTCTTCCTTTCTAACCCTTCCATTCATTCTCTATAAATTGTATCTAGATTAATAATTATTTTTGCATACCTCAATTTTATGAAGCTATTGCATCTCAGTTTTTAGTCTCATCCATCGTTCATTCACCGAACATAAAACAAAACAATCTAATTTCTTTTCTTACTACTCGAAAACTTTCTAACTGCTTCTCCGCTTACTTAAAAAACAAGTCTACTCTCATTTGTGGTATTAATATACAACAACGAGTAGGAAACCACATTATTCTGTTAGGTACCTCATTTAGAAAAGAGACCCGTGAAAGGGGTGATATTCTCGAATGTGGGTAACTTTCTGAAAATACAACAGTTTTTCTCAACATTAATTACCTGGCTTCTATCCACACTGATGTACATTTTACACCTTTATGTGCAGTTTTATTCACTTCAGTTTTATGGGAGTTTAAAAGACAGGAGATGATTACAAAGTTTTATTTGGTTTTCTATGGTCGATACAATATTTGAGATTATACATAAATAAAAATTTCATTGAGATCTGAGTCTTTAATTAAAGAATCCTGGTGGCTGGTTGGGGTCGGTAATGTGTTAGGGCAATGGTTATGTTAGATGTGTTTAAGAGGACAGTAATGGTGTTAGTAAATCTAGAGCAACTGATTCCTCCTAACTCTTCCAAGCAACAGGCCACCATAAGTTTTGTTAACCTGTTCCTGTTTTCTGGCATACTTTGGAGGAATCAGGGGGCTACAACGTACCAAAAGTATAGTATCCCCTTCAGGACATCCTAGTAACATCTTGGTGGTCGTAGTGAGGGTGTGTGTAGGAGGAGGTCAGAACGTGTGTGTGTGTGTGTGTGTGTGTAGTGAAGGTGTGTGTAGTAATATGGAGGAATGTTTTTACAGTGGAAAAGGGTGTGTGTGTGTGTGTGTGTAGTGGTAGAAAAGTTGGTGTAATGGGAGCAGATGGTGTACAGGTCATAGTGGTGAAAGTGTGTGTGTGTGTGTTTGTGTGTGTGTGTGTGTTTAGGTGGGTGGGTAAGTTGAGAATTACTGTTTGCAATGCTGGTAATTTATCTCATAGCAGAAGCCAGAGAGAGTTAGAGGGTGGGGATGAGAGTGAAAGGGAGAGTATTGTTGTGGACATTAATTCAGGGGATATTCTCTTGTTGGTAAATTGGAAGGCTATTGATTCCTCCTAGCTGTACCAAAAAACAGACGCCCTCATTGGTACTAATAGGGGATCTGTTTCGTGGCATAGTTTGGAGGAATCAGAGACCTTCCAATTCACCAACAAAAGAAACTCTCCTTGAATGGCAAGATGTATGGTAGGACTCATGCATCTGTAACTTCAATTGCATGAAGATGTCATACTCGCAAATACCGTAGTAGAAATGATGATTAAATAGAACTAATAGTATAATGCAACTGATAATATAACTGGAAAAATGAACTATGAGAGATGCCTTACACAAAACACATGAAATTTGATCACATATGACTAACTGAAATATTAAGAATTTCTGATACATATATAGCCTATTGGTAACTGGCATTAGGTGACTAGAATGGTTGTGTGTGTAATTATGAATATGGAAGAAGTATCATTGTCGCAACAAAACCTCCTGGTTATTAGAATCATGGGAATACTGATAAAATACGTCTGCAGTCTGCTTTAGATAGAATGTGGTAGTATATCTGAATCGAATGAACGATGGATGCATTAAATATGGACAGAGTATTATAGGTAGAGATGAAGGGAAGTTAGGCAATGACAGACAAGATCAATCATCATAGAATGTGTATTGTACCTAAGTAAACAATAGTTGCACTTTTCCCTCAATAATCTGTAAAGTTATGAGTTCTTATAACTGCGATTTTGTATACAGATGCATTGGGCCCTACTGTTTTGTACATGTAGCCTATGAAAGAAAGATTACACATATTTTTTCTTCATATTTACATAACTAACAATGGTACGAGTTAATAAAGGATAGTAAGAGGAACGGAAAAATTGTAGTAGATGCATTGTTGGCTGTAATCATGAACAGCAATGGGCAATGGGATGTCATGATGTGTAGCTACGTTATGGGGGAAGTACAGTGTTGGTAAATCTGGAGCAACTGATTCCTCCAAACTATTCCAAGCAACAGAACACCAATATTTTAGTTCATCTGGTCCTGTTTCCTGGCATACTTTGGAGAAACTCAAGGCACTACAATGTAACAATAGTAAATTACCTACCCCTTTAAAGATCCTGTGATCGTGTATGAAATTTAGAGGCTTCTGAATATACCACGAAACACACTCCTTCCATAAAGGTGATGTTTCGTGGCAATATTTGATGGACTAGTGTATCTCCAATTTTCTCGTTATGTCTAGTTATCCTTAGTGTCTCTTTAATGGCTTCAAATAGTTTATATGCCCACATGTACGTACAACACCAATTATCATCATCCTTGAGCCCATGTCATTATGTGAGTATGATCTATGTGGAGGACAGGGAGTCATCCAAAGAACAGTTAGTGCCAAAACATCACATCCAGCCAGCCACCAGAAGGACAGTTTCTCATTTACATCCTATTAGTCAGTCAATCGTGCCCCTTCAACTTTAATGGAAAAAGTTTCATTCACTGGGACTTATCGTCTTAAAGGATGTTCGCTCCTATGATACAGTGTCTCACCACAATGGGTGTTCGTTTGATTGGAAAGAAAAGAGAAATGGCAACTCGTCGGTTTGGGGGTCGTAGGTAAGAACATGCAAGGTGTTTACGATGGCATGGTACTGGTACGATGGCTCTGTAGTGTGTCTATGGAGTCATTGTACAGGTACCATGCCATAGTCAACACCACAAATGTTCTTGCCTACAACCCAATCTCTCATGCCACCAGAGAAGGAGAGAGAAAAAGGACAACAAACTCTGAAGGAAGAAAAGGGATACCTGAAGTGATGAAAGTGAGTAAAACAGGGACATGTAAATCCTGAAGGAAGAAAATGGATACCTGAAGTGATGAAAGTGATTGACTCGAGAGGGGAACTGGGTCATGTAAATCCTATATAGTTGTTGATGTTGGTGAAGCAGATCAGACTCCAGCACACGTTTTCCTCCATTCATTCCTTATACAAAGACGTCATCATCTCTTCTGCATCTCCATTTCCGAGGGTTGGAGGACTCTTACAAACACGGGTTCACTCGAGAATATAAAGCTGTAGGACGGAGGACGAAGGAAGATGTGTGGACGGAGGACGAAGGAAGGTGTGTGGACGGAGGACGAAGGAAGATGTGTGGACGCAGGACGAAGGAAGATGTGTGGACGAAGGAAGATGTGTGCTGGTGTGACATATGTTATGGTTCCTTGTTATGGTTTTTTTAGTGGACTGATCCCCCATATCCAGAACCCAGGCCGCCCCCAAAGCCACCACCCAGGGAGCCACCATGGGAGGAGCCGCCATAGCCGCCACCAACACTGCCTAGGGAGCCACCATGGGAGGAGCCACTGCCATATCCGCCACCACCAAGGGAGCCACCGAGACCGCCAAGGGAACCACCATGGGAGCCACCGCCATAGCCGCCACCAAGGGAACTGCCATGAGAGGAGCCACCTCCATAGCCACCTCCAAGTCCACCAAGGGAACTGCCATGGGAGGAGCCACCACCATAGCCCCCACCAAGGGAGCCACCGAGACCACCAAGGGAACCACCACCATGGGAGCCACCACCATAGCCACCACCAAGTCCACCAAGGGAACTGCCATGAGAGGAGCCACCACCATAGCCACCACCAAGGGAGCCACCGAGACCGCCAAGGGAGCCACCACCATGGGAGCCACCACCATAGCCGCCACCAAGGGAGCCACCGAAGCCGCCAAGGGAGCCACCACCATAGCCGCCACCGAGTGAAGAACCTCCCAGTCCACCATGTGAGCCACCATACAGAGGAGCACCCAGGTTAAACACACTATATCCTGTTGCAACACCACCACCATACCCACCACTACCATGACCACCCAGGGAGCCAACACCACGTGAGCCACCATAGCCTCCACCACCATGACCACCCAGAGAGCCACCACCACGACCACCCAGGGAGCCACCATACCCACCACCACCATGACCACCCAGGGAGCCACCACCACGTGAGCCACCATACCCACCACCACCATGACCACCCAGGGAGCCACCACTACGAGAGCCACCATAGCCTGATCCACCACTGTGAGAGCCACCATACCCTCCACCACTACCGAAACCACCACCTAGGGAGCCACCGCCGAGGGAGCCACCACCGTAGCCGCCGCCACCACTGCCATGAGAGCCACCATAGCCGCCGCCGCCACCACCACCTCCGAAACCACCACCATGGGAGCCACCATATCCTGAGCCACCACCGAGGGAGCCAAAGCCGCCGAGGGAGCCATGAGGAGGTCCCAAGTCAGCCAGGGTGAGGGAGGCCAGGTGGAGGCCGAGGAGGATCGCTGTAGACACCTTCTGTATGAGTCAGGGTGAAGGGGGGAAGGTAAGGGGTCAGTTCCATAATGATAACACTCCACTACACTATTATTATTTATAGGTAAGGGGTCAGTTCCATAATGATAACACTCCACTACACTATTATTATTTATAGGTAAGGGGTCAGTTCCATTATGATAACACTCCACTACACTATTATTATTTATAGGTAAGGGGTCAGTTCCATAATGGTAACACTCCACTACACTATTATTATTTATAGGTAAGGGGTCAGTTCCATAATGGTAACACTCCACTACACTATTATTATTTATAGGTAAGGGGTCAGTTCCATAATGATAACACTCCACTACACTATTATTATTTATATATATTTTTCAACTGTTTATCAATTATTTAGGGACTGATTACACCCCAGTGATATTTTTAGGTTCTCCCTCAGGTCACCAGATTTCTTTGTAGATATCAAGAACATAATACAAATGGACAGACATCTATCCTGACATTGTGTATGTGTATGTGACCATCAATGTACAGTATGCATGTACTAATACATGCAGATTTTTTTCAATAAGGCAACACCATGGGCAAATTTTACCAACTTATGGCTGAGTCTGAAAAACTGAAGAAACATTAATTCACTAATCCATATCCAAATAATAACAATACACAAGACTCTTGAAGGTAGGAAGGTTAAAAGATAGTCGGTACAGTATGGACTTCATGCCATTCTATATATATATATATATATATATATATATATATATATATATATATATATATATATATATATATATATATATATATATATATATATATATATATATATATATATATATATATATATAAATGTGTGTGTGTATGTGTGTGTGTAAATATATCAAAAGATAGCTACCAAGAAGGCAAGCAAGATCGACTTACCATCTCGTCTTGTGTGTGAGTATAGAAGGAGTGACATGGGATCCAAGAGGTGCCATTCTCTTATATACTACACAAGACCCACACCACAACACCTCGCCCCCACCCCCTCCACACAACCCTCAAATTTTCCTCAGTGGCTGACATCGTGGGCTACTTAACATTTGTTCCCCCGAGTCATGCGGTGGGGTGAACTATGTGGGTGAGGGAGGAAGCCAGGTGAAGGTGGATGATTTGGGTGCACATTTTGTGATAAGAGAAAAGGTGGCTGCTTGGTTGGTGGTTGAGATTGAAAGAAGGAAAGACAAAGGCCAGCCATTGGAACGTGGGTATTGTGAGCTGAGGATGGGAAAAGTAAGGCAGCGAAGTAGATGACAATAAACATCGTGTGTAAGGACTGACAGGTCACAGTGGCTTACGTGTGATATGAGGATACGTAGTAAATAATATACCCAGATATAGAATATGTGTGTACGTGAAAATGAGTGAATTGACGTGAGGTAAAAAGGAAAATCAAGTCTAAGTGAAACATATTATTTAGGTTGGGTGGAAAAATTACAACCAGGTGTGTGTAAGATAAGAAGGGAGTCGATAGAATCTGAATTAGGCGAAGGACAGAAAGATAGGTGAATGACGATGAGGTGAAGGAAAGAATGTTAGGTGATAGAGGGGTGAGGTGAAGGAAAGAATGATAGGTGAAGGATGGTGAGGTGAAGGAAAAGAATGTTAGGTGAAGGAGGGTGAGGTGAAGGAAAGAATGATAGGTCAAGGAGGGTGAAGGAAAGAATGTTAGGTGAAGGAGGGTGAAGGAAAAGAATGATAGGTGAAGGAGGGTGAAGGAAAAGAATATTAGGTAAAGGAGGGTGAGGGAAAAGAATGTTAGGTGAAGGAGGGTGAGGTGAAAGAATGATAGGTGAAGGAGGATGAAGGAAAAGAATGTTAGGTGAAGGAGGGTGAGGTGAAGGAAAAGAATGATAGGTAAAGGAGGGTGAGGTGAAGGAAAGAATGATAGGTGAAGGAGGGTGAAGGAAAAGAATATTAGGTGAATGTGGGTGAGGTGAAAAAATGTTAGTTGAATATGGGTGAGGGGATAAGAAGGAATATATGCTAAAGTTGGTGAGTTTGGTGGAAGACATATTTTATACAGTACCAGTAGTTGTCAAAAGAGTGAAAGCCAGGTGAAAGGTGGTCTATGTGGAAGAAAGCAATTCAGGTGAAGGTGAATTAGGTGTGAGGAAGGAAGGCAAGTGAAGGTACTGTTGCTTCATGAAATATTATGACTACACAAGGAAGGCGGGGCGTTACAGTGTTACGTGACATTGCCTTTGTTATTCTTTCATATCATCTTGACCTTTGACTGGTCCCGGTAATGTTTCCACCAGAGTCGTCTACTTTTCCCGGCTCGAACATACATGCATGCACATATTTTTTTTTTTGTTTATGTTCCGACACTGGACATAGGTTTCATCAAGCCCATTATCGTGGCCCAGGTCAACTGCTACACACACACACACACACACACACACACACACACACACATCTTGTTACTCACATCCATGTAGGCTGTATATAAATATGTACAGTTGGTCACAGGAATTCGAAAACAGACTATATAGAAAGAGAGGATCATTATTCTGGAAGTACTACAATAAATGGTCTACCAAATAACTCGGTGATTGCAAAACAACAAACCTAATAATAATGTTGTATTGCAGTTACGTAGTGTTACAATTTCTATATGTTGTAAACCCTCGAAAACAACAGTGTGTACGAAATCATGTGGCCAACTGTACTTACTTGCATACATACATACATACAGTTCTTATATAGGCTACATACATACATACATATATATATATATTCCCATAGGCAAGGTTTCTGATATATTTCCCATATGCTTTGCTTGCAGGTTTGAATCATAATTCATATTTTTTATCACAGGTCTTTAAAACCAATTGTACAATGGGCTATACACTCCACCCTTTGCTAACTAGATAGAGACCGTATCATAGTGAGTTCTCTAATTCATTATCAACAACTGCTTATACCACTTTCACTTTCTCAGGGAGTAACTATCTATTATCATTAATCAATTTAATACCAATAGTAATTGTACCTTCATAGTGATGTTTATTTTACTAGGCAAAACTATACTGGCTCCTTCCCAATTGGTAAGAACCTGAAATGTATGTTCTGAATAGATTGTAGAGTTGCGAAATGTATGTTATTATTTAGTAGAGTAATGCTTGCTGTAATCTGTATTATTAGCAGTAAGCGATTCCAAAGGTTAAGAGATAATGATGATAGGGTCCAAGCCCCCCAAGCATATTAAGGGGATATTCACTAGTTGGTAATTTGGAAGGCTTCTGATTCCTCCTAACTATACTAGGAAATAGACGCCCTCAGTGGTATACTAATAGGGGATCTGTTTCGTGGCATAGTTTGGAGGAATCACAGTCCTTCCAAATCACCAAAAAATGAATCTCCCCTTAAATTGGTTGGCTCCAGATTCCTCCCTACTGCATTATGAAACAGATTCTCTACTCTTACACCTTGGCACTGGTCTGTTTCTTGGCATAGTTGAGAGGAATCAGCAGAACTCCAGTTTAGCCACAACGGATGACTAACACTACAAACAAACTCTGTAATAATCAAACCCAGTTATTTTCCTCCTATGACCCACAATATCATCAACAGTAACAATACCATAACTATAATACCACAACTAAACGTCTGTAAAAATAGTGGTGATGCTCAAATATGGGTCGCGGTGTTCCAAAAGTGCAAGTAACTATCTTATCGAAAGAAATGCAGTAAGATTTTTTTTTTTTAAAGACCCCATCAACTTCGTACACACACCAGATGTCTTAATAATCAGTATCACATAATACCAGTCTGGTAAAATATAATAAGCCTTTATCTAGAAATGGACCACTTTTTATTTCAAATATCGGTTCCTAATTAAAGTTTGATAAGAGTATCGAAGCCAATTTACTATTTTGGCACATCAGGGAGTTCAGTTTTTAATTAATAGCCAGTCATCACCAATTCGATCACAATAGCAGGGGATTAAAGGTATAGCATATTTTTGGTACATTAGAAAGCCTTGATTCCTCCAATGTATGTCAGGAAACAGGACCAGTTTAACACAATACTAGTGGCCTGTTGCTTGAAACACTATACAGCCACCTGATACCATCTGAAATACTATTTGGAGATATTCATTACTCCAGATATACCATCAATGTACTACACCCTTACTCAGCACGATCCAATTTCTTCAGTTTTAAGAGAGAAGCAACATACGGGAATTCTCTGCTCATGCTGAACGTGAAGACAGTTTTAGAGGGGTCATGTTAGGTGTGTGAATGGCCATATGGTAACTGTGTTTGTATTGGGGTGTCTAGGTTTGTGCACGTATGAGGAATGTCTGGATATGTGTTGGACGACATTACGACAGGATGTCAATCTGTGAAATGCATGTAATAACTTCCTACCTGCACCCACTTGTCAGATAATATCAACCCTCTGGTCCAACCTGGGTCGACTCAAGGCCAGTGGAGCTGTACAATGTGGAGGTCATCTCTCCTGGGATCAAGACTAAAAGTACAGTCATGGTCAGTAGTTCTTACCAACTATTTTGAAACTAAACCAATCCTGTATTAAAGATGTGTGTGCCTTAACGAACACCAATTAAACTCTACAGGCGTAACCAAACCTTATTTCCCCCTTATTCTTTTAAATAAAATTTTAAAAATTGCCAAGAAAAACTGTTTCCATCCCTGATCTTCATCCTTTACCTGGAACCACTAATATTTAATCACTTCTTAAACTGATAATACTAATCATCCTGTGGGATTTAGAAGTTGTTAAGAGTTCAGGTATAATCTATGACAGTAATTCATGCCAACTCCCAATTATTGAATGGAACTTCCGAAATTTCCGACCAATAGTATTTGGGTACGTGATCTCATTCGGGCTTAGTGTAGTTTTGGAGAGATGGGTAAGAAATATTTGACTGCCAATGTATTATGTAAAAAATAATGAATTCAAGATTTTAAGTTAAGTGATCGAGGAATATAATTTTCAGTGATTTAGAAATTAACGATTCTTCTGAAAACTACCAAGAAACAGATTACCTCATCTTACAAGTAGGGGATCAATCTGTCTTGCCGCATAGTTAGGAGAAATAAGTAGCCCTCCAAAAATATCAAAACATATCATCTCCTTAAACAGCATGACAGCCAGAACCAAGGCATGTGAAAAATGACAAAAGTGGGACCCGAGGTAACTTTACAGACAAGTCACTAAACAAACCCTGAGGAGGAAAACTTTTTGTATTTACTGTACAGGAGGACCTTGCCACTAACAAACACACGCATAATCAACCAGCAAAAGAGACAATAAAGAATAAGAACAGAGATGATAACAATAATAATAAGAAAAGGAAAAATGAACAAGAAATATCACATGGGAAAAGATATAGGAATCATAGCAAAACCGGGATAGAACATATAACAAAATCACCATCGATAAAAACAATTACAACAAAAACAACCACATAAAACAGTACCAACAACAACAACAACAACAAAAACAACAACGACAACAACGCCAACACCAACAACATCAACAACAACAACAACAAAAACAACAACGACAACAACGCCAACACCAACAACATCAACAACAACAAATACAACAACACCATATCAAAACAGACCAACATTATTTTCTTCCCACCACTTAAATAATAATTCCACCACAAATCCACACACCCTAATTAACCTTGTCATCATGTATAGCCTCTACCACTGACTCACTCACCTCTCTCAACTCATTAAACATTAACATAGATAGCAGTCAGCAAAAACACAATCACAGCAGGTACACACACCCACCCACACACACATACATACATAGCCTACATACGAGTACATACATACATACAAACAGTACATACATATAGAGTTTCCTTCTTGCTTCCCACCTTCTTCTTCTTCTCATTACAGTATCATCATTATCATCATCATAGGCAACAATATAATTATCATTGAGTATAATTAGTTCACTGCATGATTCACAGGCTAACTGGTCCTTACATATATGAGTACATGCACATGCAATGCACGATATTATAGGAACATTTGTACACATGCACACATATAGAAAAATGCACGTTCTCTCACACACACACACACACACACACACACACACACACACACACACAGACACCCTTACAAAATCAGTCCACTTTTTGGAAGCATAAGGATTGAGGGTTTAAGAAATATATTTTGTTGGTATGTATTTGTGACCCGCCCACATGTCTTCACGTCATTCATGAAGTAATGTTGCATGTGTTCAGTGTCATGCGAGGTAATATGGATATTGCATTAAGGGGGTAGTACAGTCACGAGCACTAATAATTATTCAGGTGTGTTTCGAATACCTAGAGACAGTAAATAAATACACAATAAAATCGCTATTGGAATTAGTTAGTTGGTGAATTGGACTGTTCAAAGCTTCAACCAAAGCTGTATACTTATTAGTGCTCGTGACAGTACAGTGTTGCAAAATCTGGAGTAACTGATTCCTCCAAACTATTCTCAGCAACATGTTACCCGTGTATTTTGTTCATCTGGTTCTGTTTCCTAACATACTTTGGAGAAATCACGGCACTCCAATGTATTAAAAGTGTATTATCCCCTTATATTGTGCATTAGGGTGTGGTGCACGAATTTCTCGCTGTAGTTTTACTTGAGAAATACATGACTTTGCAGTATATTCATAAATATCATAGTATTATCACCTCCACTCCAGCGTCACACACTTAGCGTAGCCAAACTTCCCCTAATGCAAGTTCAAATGTTGATAGTTGTGATAGTTGCACTCGGGGAAGTAAGTACAGTACTATCACATCTCCCACTAGCACGAGCAGTGGGGTTGAAGAAAAAACATAAATTTTTGTATAAAGGGGGAGAAAAATATCTAACGCTTGGTAACAAAAAAATAAAACAAATAAACATTGCAAAAAGAAAAGCAAAGTTTAGGCATACAACGGCCGCCAGATTTAGTCGCGCTGCTCCTTAACATCACTTTATCCTTTACGCCTGTAATGGGATATAGTAACACATAATCCTGGAACACATGGCCAGTACAGTACACTCGTGATACGTAATCTTTGACCAGAGACGAACGGCAGGCACCACACACACATACCCTGCAGTCGAACTTAACCTCTATAAGTGTACTGGGTGGGAAAATGAGCATTACCAGGCGATTCGAAGTTTTCTGCTCCTCACACTCTGGTCAGAAATTATGTACAGCACATCATCCAAGACAGGATATTGATCTTCCAAGATCAAAATGTAGGAGTGGATTGAGGACTGCATTACCAAGATTTGAATCCCTGACATTATGGCCCAACACCTTGCAGCCGGCAACCTATCTTGCAGATAAATAAAATGGAAAAAAAAATATAATGATGACATTTTCACACGGGAAAAGACTAGACTAATCAGTGAAAGTTAAGCAAGGTGAAGCAGGTGGTGGGCCAGGTATGATGGCTGTGATTCAAGGTCATGGTGAGGGAGGGACTCGGGGAACAGATGCCGCCACCTGAATGGATTATGAATATCACTCTGAAGTTCGTGATAATCAGATTAATTATTCCGTCCTTATACTACAATCACGTCATCACAACAACTTCTAAGTGACATGAGTCCATTAAGTAAGAAAGCAGGAAGTAAATACCAGAAATAATGAAACACCACCAATTATACATTTTTATTAGCATAGTTATTATAATGGAGTGGATCTATATTTTAGTGCTACAAAAAATCCGGTAAAATAATGTATTACACAGATTGTCCCAAGAGAAAAGGTGCAAAACTTTACCTTTTTTGCGAAGGCTTCTCAAATTTGTAGTGTAATAAGTGGCAAATGATTAAAGGGTAAATGGATAAGGACACAAAACAATTCACTCACTATTACCATTTCCAGAACATCCTGTTTAATATTACACTACATTAAGGATAATTCAGTGATATATATAATACACGTGAGTTATCAAGCACACTTTTCCCGGGTCATATCTGGGAATGCAAAACCTGTGAGAAACTTGCACCCTTTATTTTTCCACTCTCATTCTCAACGTGATGGTCAAGCCAGCGTGAAGCCAAGGCGTCCTGCAGGGAGAGTGGCACCGTTGTCATTCCACCACTTTCCCAGCTATACACCTGATAGTATAGTCTACATTCCAGGCGTTTGTAAGCAACTCTTTGGAAAACTACATTGCACAGTGATGGTTCTCGTACATGTAAGATACCACAGTCAGTTCTATAGGTCTCAAATGCACTCATTCACATGGGAAATTTACAAAGCGTGGTGTAGAAAATCTGCTATACGAACGACCTTGGACTTCCCCAGCCCGTCCTGCCCCGCCCCTCCAAACGCTCTGACCGTGGATGGTGGAAAGAGATGGAAGATTCGGACGTGCATGTCAGTCAGTCACCTTCCCCTCCCCTCTTTTTATGTTACTTCCATTAACTCTCTCGTGCACACACTCGACTTTAAGGGGGTCATTCGTTGTTTGTCGGCGAACTGGAGAGCTGGCGATCCCTTCAAACTATGCTAACACGCAACAAATCCCCAAGTTTATAGTTTATTGTCAGAGAAAGACACAAATAACATTCCCAGGCTCAAAACTGTTTAACCAATCCATCCACATTACCTTCATTTTAGATATCAGACCTACTTAGACAAACGCGAGATGATATTACATAATCATCACAGAAAAACAAAATACAAGAGTTGGCCTGTACTTCTTTCTACCCTTGATGATGATGATGATGATGAAGGAAATATTTTATCAGACGGTTGAGACACTTTTCAGATGATACGCGTGAACATAAAATACGAAAACACAAAAGCACAGACAAAGTGATGTGTGCCTCTGTCATTAATCAAACACACACACACACACACACACACACACACACTCTACCGTATCCTCCCCATCTCTCCCTCTCCCTCCTTCTTCTCCTCCTCCTCCCACATCTTCACGGACGACAGCATCTCCCACCAATATTAATGTGGCGTAACCGAACGTTTTGTTATTCTCATTCGGATTTAGCTCTTTGTCTCTCTGTTAGTCAGTCTGTCTGTCTGTCTGTCTGTCTATCTATGTATGTATGTTTGTAAGTATGTATGTATCTTTCTATCTATCCGTCTATGTCTGCATCTATCTATTTGTTTACCTATCTTATTTAATAATCTATGTATCTGTCTATTCATCTATCTCACTATCTATACTGTATAATGCATCCTTCTATCTGTCTATCTATCTATCTATCTTTCTATCCATTCATATGTTACTATCAATCAGACAATACCATGCATTTACTCTGTGCCATTGTTTATCTATTTCTGTTTCTCTGCATGTATCTGTCTCTCTTCCTTCTCTCGCTCTATTCTCTTTTCCCTGCTTATCCAGCCCACTTCATCTCGCTTTATGTCTGTGTTTATCTCTCTTACAGCCGAGCAAGCAATGTAAATAAGCTCCCTCTGAGAGTTCGTGTTGAAGGACGAGTGTGTGTTTTCTTGTAGCGTGAAATTCCTGAAGGTAGAGAGTTTGCATCACTTTACGTCGTCTCGTATTTGTTCAAGCATCCACAAACACACTCAATCCAGAACATGGATATGCAATCCTATACACACAAACATTACTGGCTATATATAGAAATCATGTTCTTAGTATTCTCAGTAAAAAGGTTCGACACAATCACTGAGCAGAATAATTTATCCATGTTGGAGTGGAGTCAATAATTTATGTTGGGAGTGTACACATGCTGTCAGACATCCCCACATTTATATGGCAAGTAATAAAGCGTAAACACACACACAGATTTTAGAATTGTCAGCACGAGGATTCATCACAAAGTAAACACTCTTGTACGCACCATTAAACAAACCATCACATTTAAACACCGTCTGACACATTACACATGCATGTCCACTTTGAATTACATATGTATGTATGTGCACACACAATCACGCTTACACATCACTCATTGATGGCAACCCATACACACACACACACACACACACACACACACACACACACACACACACACACACACTCTTTGTGTACTACATACGCAACATTATACAAGACGGAATTCTGCGACAATATTTGTGCTGACAGACAATTCTACAAATGAGACAGTGTCAGCGGTGAGACACTTTCCCTGACATTGAAGTCTTACATACATATTCGTACATACTCAGTCATACATACAAACATTCACTACACACTTGTACACAAGAACATTTCATGCATGTATAAACGGTATACAAAATTAATGTGCAGATTTGGAAAGTAAAATAAATATTCAAATCTTTACCATACAACATGTACTTGAAGAAAATGTTGACGACACACACACACACACACACACACACACACACACACACACAAACAGATATATATTAGTGGTGTCTGGGTTATTGAGGAAGACAATTTGCCGTCTCAGGTAAGCATAGGTCAGGGAAGGAGTTAAGGCTCCCATAATTATCTCATGTCACTCCACGCCAGACATGGACACAAATTCACAAACAAAGTACCAAAAATGCATTGTGCAGTCTGAAGTGAGGAAAAAATATCACCTTGTATCTTAGTCTATCCCAACCACTCAAACACCCTACAGTTCTAAATTACCAAACAGTATAATTAGTTCAAACTTATAAGTGCATGGAGAAGTGGAGATAATTTATGCTTTCCACCAAGGCAGGCCACAGAGACCATGTAGCACACTGAGGTTACCAGGTTTGTGTGTAGTGACGATTATCAAGCCCGAGTTACTGGGACGGAAGGCGAAACACCACCATGATACAGTCACAGTTCATTAAAAGTCCTGCATCGAGTGAACGAAAGTGAGCACTGCATGGGGGCGAAACTTATGAACCAACATTTCAGAAAACAGCAGCTAGAGTTCCGCACCAGTTATGGAGGTCGTTTCAAACATTGGAAGGTGTAGCAGGATTATTGACCGTGACTGTACCAACTCGAAAACGTCCTCACCTAGATGGGAGCAATGTATTTTTGTAGTTGTTGTTGTTGTTGTTGTTGTTGTTGTTGTTTTTGGTGTTGTTGAATGTAAACAAACCAACCTCCCGGCAAATCCAAAGGAAGTAAACGACTTATATTGTTTCCCTCCTTCGTAATATCACTTCAGTTCAGGGGTCATCAGCAGTGAGGGTGATAACTGCATGGTCCACCCCCCCGCTAGGAAAGGCAGCGTAATGACCTCAAAATTGCTGGTGTATATAATAACCTTGTCTAGAATACAAGGGCGTCTGCTGTTGTTCCACTTGTTTATGTTATATTATCAGAGAATAAATTTACAAGTTCACTACGTCACTAAGAGGGCAAAATAACCAGTGTTGAGTATTATTATTATTAACTTTTTTTAAATAATATTGTTTAGGCTACATGTTATTCATTCACTCGAGTAATAAAAAAAGAACTATTATTATTAAAGTCTATTCCCAACATGTGCACATTCAGAGAGACACATCATCATTATCATCGTAGTCTGTGATGCGTGGCTTAGTGTTGCTCGACTCTTGTTATTGTTCCCAGGCGAATGCTTAAAATACCCTTTAATGATTCCGGCCTTATGATAACAAAAACAGGACACATACACACATGTACACTCACTTACGCACACACACACACTCACTCACTCACTCTCTCTCTCTCTCTCTCTCTCTCTCTCTCTCTCTCTCTCTCTCTCTCTCTCTCTCTCTCTCTCTCTCTCTCTCTCACATACACACACACACACACACAGGCACACATACACACACACAAGTGCAGAAACACCCTCACCCACACACAAGTACAGAAACACACACACACATTCTCCGTCTCTCTCTCTCTCTCTCTCTCTCTCTCTCTCTCTCTCTCTCTCTCTCTCTCTCTCTCTCTCTCTCTCTCTCTCTCTCACACACACACACACACGAACACACAAACACGGGATCACACAATGCTGACTACTTTCCCTTTCGTTCCAAGCACAAGCACCCACCCACCTGCCCCTCATCCCCTTCCCTTCCCATCCCTACACCCACTTGTCCCCCCCTCCCCATACCCTTCCATTCCATTCCCAGCACCCCCTTGCCCCCATCCCCTCCCCTTCCCTTCCCCACTCTGGCTGGTTGGCTGATCCCTGTGGCTTGTGTAAATAATTGTGGCTGGAGGGTTGCCTATTTTTTTCTTCCAGGTGTTGTGTGTACAGTTGCAGTCAATATATCTGTAGCTTGTACCGTTTGATAGCGAACCAGGCTGATGTTTATCTATGGTGGCGCGATATGAATGAGATGCCTAGTTTGTATAGAGAAGTAAATTGATGAATATTTTGATGGACAAACTTAAAACCATTCACTTCAATACATAAATAATAAGGTATATAGAAAGACAGATAAAATGCATGATTGTAAATGTCATATAAAAATAGAAATGCAGAGTACTTACCACAAACATCGACGTGATTCAAAGATTAACTAATTGACATGAAGAAAATAGTATATCTGGAAACATAATTATATCTGGATGAAATATTTATCAGTCAATCAGCATATAAACACTCACAGATACCACACAACACACACTTACAGTACACATCTCCACAGACACCACACAACACAACACACACTTACAGTACACATCTCCACAGACACAACACAACACACACTTACAGTACACATCTCCACAGACACCACACTACACAACACACACTTACAGTACACATCTCCACAGACACCACACAACACACACTTACAGTACACATCTCCACAGACACCACACAACACAACACACACTTACAGTACACATCTCCACAGACACCACACCACACAACACACACTTACAGTACACATCTTCACAGACACCACACAACACAACACACACTTACAGTACACATCTCCACACACACCACACAACACAACACACACTTACAGTACACATCTCCACAGACACAACACAACACACACTTACAGTACACATCTCCACATGCAATCCTATATACACACTCTATCTCTCTACAATTACATCGCCTCAGTGACCTTTACGAGGTTGATAGGCGTTAAGACCCAATAACCAAAACCAAGTCAATCAGAACAAATAATAATAATAATAATAATAATAACACTCACTCAGGCTGCCGTGATGTCATAGGTGGGATGAGGAGTGGTCAGGAGAAGACAGTCTTGACGAGGATTTTATATTAAGGACTCAGTGATCATTTATGAGTCTCGGTGGCTTCTGATTTCTCCAAACTATGCCACGAAACAAACTCCTCCTATACGGGAGGTGTTTCGTGGCAATGTTGGAAAGACTCGTTAACCTCCAATTATTTTCCGATTACATCACGGGGTCCCTTAGGAGGGTAATACACTTTTGCACTTTTGATACACTCATATTGAAGCACCTTGATTCCTCCAAACTACACCAAGGCACACGGCTAGATTAACAACAAAATAATAGTGGCCTGTTGCTTGGAATTGTTTGGAGGAATCAGTTGCTCCAGATTTACCAACACTGCAGGCACTTCCTCGTTAAACTAACACGCTTTATGTAAATATTGTAAAGCTGACATTTTAATATGATAATTTTCAACATGTAAAAAAAAAAAAAAATGACGTACCATCCAACACAGGCATTTTTTCCTACGTGTAATTTTTGGATATTGTTTTCTTTTTCATTTATATACTCATTAATGATGGTAAGTTTATTTGCAATTGGTGTAATGATCAGAACACAGCCTATTGGAATCTAGAACGACACTCGCTTCTCACTTGAATGTTCGTGGATTACACAACTCGCAAAAGTGGAACCATCACACAATTACACAATAAAAAAATTCACAAAACAATATTACGAAAAAAAAATATATATATATGTATATATAAACGTAAATTTTTACCTTACTCAATTTCTAGGTGATATTTTTTTCATTATTATTTTTTATTTTCCCACACGCGTTATGAAATAAACACTGTCACTCCCTTCCACTTTCATTCCATTTCCTTTTATACTCATTTTTTTTCATCTATTTACATTTTTGCCTCCTATACTTTCTAATTCTTTGTTTTCCTTTGGACATGATTCATATAATTATTCCTTTATTAGTAACACCAACTTCTTACGTACAGTCGCGGACATAAGTTTCAATACACATATGGGAAGCTCAAACAAACTCCTGACTAATGATGAAGAACTTAAAATAAAACAAAAATAAATTCACGTTCTCATATGATGTTATCATTGTTTTGAATAGTGAGTACCGTAGCTGTTTGTAGTAAATTAGAACATGGTAATTTATAAACCTACTTATTGGAAAGTCAGTCTCTTAGCTAAGGAACAGAGGTAAGCTAACAATCTCTTACACGAGGCACTCCAATGTGGATGAATATTATTGTCCACGACTGTACATACACAAGATATATGCACTCAGATACGTATGCAGTATTTTCAATATTTTTTCTCTCTGCATTTTCTACTTCGTCACCACCACCACCACCGATAACTCAATTTTTCAGCTTTTCCAAATATTTGTCGTGTAAATAGTAAGATTTTATACATACACTCCCCCCAATTAGACCATTAACAGTATAGGTAGAGGAGGAGGACGATACCCCTTCCCATAAACCTTAAGTACATTGACGAGTAACGAACCGGAGGCGAAAAATTTATAGATACAAGAGTGAAAACTGATAATTAAGACGGTCATGAATCTAATGAAAAACACCACTCAATTTTTTCTATTAATATTTTTCACTTTATTGCACCATATTTTTTATTTCACGAGCCCATAATTAACTAAACATTTTTCATATTCACTTTTAACACACTGCACACTCATCCTACATTATTTTTCCATCGTAATTCTATCGATGACTTCGCTACTGCAGAACCACTGACTTTCCACTACTGATAATAATTTTTCTATTTCTGTCCTACAACATCTTTTTCAACGCTTTCACATTCACTTTAATTAACCAGAGAAACTTTTTGGTGGTAGATAATATATTGGAGGGGTATTGAATCCTCCAAACTTTGTCAGGAAACAGATTCTCTATACATAACACTGAGAGGATTTTGTTTCCTGACATAGTTTTGTGAAATCAGATATACACGAGTTTGTTGTAATTGTTTACTGGGATTTACTGATTAACACGCAATAATTTTCTGAATGAACTGATGCAAAGATATACGATGTAATATAGACACTTGATATGTATCGAAATTATTTATAAGTTATTTAAAATCACTTAGACACATAAACACTATAGCAACATTCGTAAAACGTTTGAATTTAAGTCCTCTATACGAATTTATTACCCTGTGGACATGAGAGTCAGATGTCACTCCTCCACTGTGTACACGCAGCCTCTGGCACTCGTGTGTGTCTCTGGGAAGGACAGATGGATTGGAACTGTCTCGAAGCCTTACGAACCACATCCAGTACATCGTTACCAACAAGCATAACTATTAAAAACTTTCATTACAATATTTATAGCCTATTTGAGTGTTGATTATTCAGTCTTAAGTATACATTTCTTTCCCTTTTGGATTATGTTATGATGAAACCCTTAAGAGATCTTTATTTTATGTCTCAATACTCGGGAATATAATTATATGCTACCAGTTTCCTACGACCCTTACGAGGTCCGTATTGAGTGAAGCATTCAGTCAAGGTGTTTGTTGTTTCACATGCGTCTCACTAGATGGAGACAGTGGAGTTTCAAGGTCGCGGTTGGCTCCTTTCTTCCGCACTAGATGGCGACACCATATACAAGTCACTGTCGAGAGAGAGCGACCACCACACACACACTCACTGACACCACATAACACACACGTAATGCATGTACACCCGAGCTCGTAAATTCGCGACCAGGTACATACTTAGATGTTTATGCCATTTGAGCTGGTAACATTTATTTGGGGAGGAATCAGAGTAGGTGGAACATAGTAGAGGGACATGATACAATCTTTCACATACAATGACACCTTCCCCACACGGTGTTACCAGCTCAGATGACATAAACATTTGGGTGTACACTTCACATGCACCCTCATACACACACTTTTATCAAGCTACAATTACAACGCCTTAATTAATGACCATTTTGAAGACGATAGGCGTTAAGCCCCAAAAAAAACAAACCAAACGCAAAGAGAGAGCAGCTATACCATCACTTACAGCCTCTTGGAATAAGGCCGTATATATTTTGTGCTCCTAATTTGTGGCGATATAATTATGAACACAACCTCTTAGAATATGGCCGGACATATTCCTTGCTATAAATATATATAATATACTGAGGTATTTTCTTCACGTGTCGGTGTAGCCACGATAATTTGATGAATAACAAGAACTATCAAATCACATTAAAAACCCCGGACGTGAGCTTAATCTGAAATTCATTCGTTGGCAGTCCATCGCTCCATTCACTGTGATAATATTTGTTTCTGTCTTTGTAATGTATCACCAAATGCATGATACATTCTGATTAATGTTACTGAATGCCTATAAATTACACAAAGACTTAACATAATTTTAAACATGTAAATAGAAGCAACTATTATGTAAGGGGATATTCGGAGTTCATTCCCTCCCTTGTCAATTTTAATGATAGAGAAGCAAAATGAGTACGAACCATTTTGAAAACTATCTAACCATTTGCTCACGAGAAAAAGATTCAGGTATGCTATTGTGGATCCCATATTTGTTCGTCGCTCGTTTTCTTGTATCGTTCGCACAAGAAACAGTCAAACGAAAACATTGTGAAAAGTCCAGCACACTTGACTTTATTTTTTTTTTTTTTGTGAGTGGAAGGAAAGAAAGTGAAAAGAAACAGGTTAGTGGTTACATGCCGTGTAATGCTGGCTGGCCCCATACAGAAATGAAATGGTCATAGTGCAAAGGTCAGAATGGAGGGTGGAGAAGGAATGGGAAGGAGGGGTGAGGTGGACATGGAATAGGAGGAGGAGGAAATGGTAGGAGATAAGGAGGGATGAGATGCATGTAGAGTAGAAAGAATAGGTAGGGGGGGGGGAGTAGGAGGGAAGGAGGGATGAGGTGGATGTAGAGGAGAAGGAATAGGTAGGAGGGGAGTAGGAGAGAAGGAGGGGTGAGGTGCATGTAGAGTAGAAAGAATAGGTAGGGGGGGGGAGTAGGAGGGAAGGAGGGATGAGGTGGATGTAGAGGAGAAGGAATAGGTAGGAGGGGAATAGGAGAGAAGGACGGGTGAGGTGGATGTAGAGGGGAAAGAAAAGGAGGAGGAATAGGTAGGGGGGGAGTAGGAGGTAAGGAGGGGTGAGGTGGATGCGGAGGAGGAGGAAAACGTGAGGAAGGTATGAGGAAAGAGGAGTGAGGTGGATGGAGGAGGAGGAGGGGAACCCAGGGTAAGGAACGAAGGAAGGGGAGTTGAGGTGGATATGGATGGAGAAGGAGGAGGAAGGGTGGGGGAGGTAGGGTAGGGAAGAGGAGGAGGAGGTTGGAGGGAGGTGTCAGGAGGGAGGAGGCAGGGTGGGTAAGATATGGGTGTGTGGTGGGCCAGGATGGGAAGAGAGAGACGGTGGACTGGGAAAGAGAAGGTGTAACACTCTTACCCAAAGTCCGTTCTCTCAGCCTCGAACCCTTAGACTCATTTGTATCTTGTTTATTTGGTTCGTACCGAGACAGTACCTGAAGCAGACAGTGCAAATAGCTGCCTGGCGGAGTTAGCCAACTTTAGGGTGACAGTGTACAATAAATTTACGTTTATAGTTCTGCAACACCTTCTAATGAAAAGGCTTAAGAAATATATGTGATACTGGAGCTATTGTTCTATGCAATTAAGGTTCATACAATTCATTCACAAAGCCCAGTTTTATTCATATGATGCGGAACTCCTTCTGCAGTACTCAGCGAGGAAGGAAGGAAGGAAGGTGTGAGACTTAAAGCTGACATTGTGAGTACAGGGATGAAAAGCTGGAGAGAGGAACAAGGTAACTTGGAGGATATGAATTGAGGGAGGAAGGACGGAAGGACGGATGGGGGAAGGAGAATAGCCAGTGGATGAGAAAGTGGAGCAAACAGTGAAGGAGGGAGTGGCACATCCGGAAGAGAGGGAAGCGGAGTAGACAAAGGAGGGGGAAGTGGAGCAGCAAGGGGAAGGGGAAGTGGAGTAGCAACGGAAGAATGAAGTGGAGTAGTCAAGGGAGGGGGGGGGAAGTGGAGTAGCAACGGGAGGAGGAAGTGAAGTAGGAAGAGGAGGGTGAAGTGGAGTAGCAAAGGAAGGGGGAAAGTGGAGTAGCCAGGGAGGGAGAAAGTGGAGTAGGAAAGTGAGGTGGAGTAGCAAAGGAAGGGTGAGGTGGAGCAGCAAAGGAAGGGGGGAAGGGGAGTAGCCAGGGAGGAAGAAGTGGAGTAGGAAGATGAGGTGGAGTAGCAAAGGAAGGGTGAGGTGGAGCAGCAAAGGACGGGGGGAAGTGGAGTAGCCAGGGAGGAAGAAGTGGAGTAGACACGGGAAGTGGAAGGGGTCACAGGGATCAATTATACCCTCATTCCAAAACAAACACTTCATAATAATTCATATATTTAAGGGGGTGCGGGAGTAGGGGACAGGCTTGGGTGGGGGGGGGTGCAGGAATAGGGGGACAGGTTTGGGGTAGGTAGAAAGCCTGTCCCTTATTCCCGCACCCCCATAACCCCCCCCCCCAAGCCTGTACCCCCTACTCCCGCACCCCCCAAAACCCCCCGGACCCCCGAAGCCTGTCCCCCTATTCCCGCACCCCCATAACCCCCCCCCAAGCCTGTACCCCCTACTCCCGCACCCCCCAAAACCCCCCGGACCCCCGAAGCCTGTCCCCCTATTTCCGCACCCCCTTAACATAATATTTGATAGCAAGAAGATTATTTTAAATGGAGTAACAAAACGGACATGAAAACACAGACAATAACAAACACATCACTCAGTATTCCAGCATACAAATTATTTTCCCTAATCCTTCATTTTATTTACAATTTATTTTACTGTGGAAATGACTGCATATAATTATTGGTAAGCCTTAAAGGGGTAGTAGACTTTTGGTACTTACATTGGAGCTCCTTGATTCCTTCATAGTATGCCAGGAAACAGGGCCGGATGAACAGAAATAATAATGTTCTTCTGTTGCCTGGAATACTCTGGAGGAATCAGTTGCTCCAGATTTACCAACAGTGCATTATCCCCTTATTTAAATACCCTAGACACCACAAAGACATCACCCTCCTTCCTACTGGGGTGAGTATGAAGAAGATTAATATTTGCTGGAGGGTGTAAACATGACTGACTAATTCCTATAAAAAAACATACATAACTGTGAAAATTGGAAAGTTGTAAGGATCAAATTACAAATTCCAGCAACTACGAGTTATTAAAAAAAGTATAACAATGTGATAAAAACGAGTAGCTGAACACAGAGAGAGAGAGAGAGAGAGAGAGAGAGAGAGAGAGAGAGAGAGAGAGAGAGAGAGAGAGAGAGAGAGAGAGAGAGAGAGAGAGAGAGAGAGAGAGAGAGAGAGAGAGAGAGAGAGAGAGAGAGAGAGAGAGAGAGAGGAGAGAGAGAGAGAGAGAGAGAGAGAGAGAGAGAGAGAGAGAGAGAGAAGAGAGAGAGAGAGAGAGAGAGAGAGAGAGAGAGAGAGAGAAAAAAAAAAAGCAAAACAAATACAAAAGGCAAGAGAAACAAAGGAGAAAAATATCAGATTGCAAAAACACAGACAATAAGCCGTGAATCTCACTTACAGATTTACAGGGAAAGAAAGCAACAAGAAAGATGCACCAGATGGAGGGTGAAATCTGGAGGCAAACTAGTTGATACTCCCTGTCAAGAAAAATCAACACTGTGATACTTCCAAATTTTTAACCCACAGATGGATCTCTCAACAATGTGGTCTATATATTTTGTCACTCATTTATTTATTTTGTTGTGTTGCATTATTTTTGGATGTTGTGATGTGAGAGGTGGTATGTGTAGGAAACGGACCATTAGTTATAAAGAAAAAAAATTATATATTATATCTATATTTGTATGCATGGATTTCACTATTTTTTTTTCTACTATAATTTTTACTGTACTTACTACTAACGGAACTGAGAGTGCATGTGGACTTTGGAATAGCTATAAAGAATAGACCATTGTTACGATGAAGAGAAAGGCGAAGTGGAAGAGAAGAGACGAACTTTTTTGGTAGTACTGAGGTAGAGAGAGAGGGATTTTCACTAACTGTTATAGATTGTATTGGGCACTATTATGATTAGTTTAGGCTACAAAGATGAAGAGAAATGCAAAGTACGTACAAGAGAAGAGACAAATAAGATTTTTTTTTTTTTTTTTTTTTTTTTTTTTTTTTTTTAGCATTACAGAGGTAGCCGAATATATTACTGACTGTTTTAGCTTGTACTGGTTAATTTTATTATTAGTTTAGGTTGCAAAAGGATTACAACTGCAGGATTGATTGATTGATTGATATTAGGCGCCCCAACAGCAAGGTCATATAGCGGTACTACAGCAGGGTTAGCACATGAATTTTCTGACTATAACACAGGGTCCCTTAAGGGGGTGCGGGAATAGGGGGACAGGCTTAGGGGGGGGGGGTTTATGGGGGTCGGGGGACTGAGGGGGTGCGGGAATAGGGGGACAGGCTTAGGGTGGGTAGAAAGCCTGTCCCCTATTCCCTCACCCCCCTAACCCCCCCACCCAAGCCTGTCCCCATACTCCCGCACCCCCCACATCCCCCCGACCCCCATAAACTTCCCCCTAAGCCAGTCCCCCTATTCCCGCACCCCCTTAAGGGACCCTGTGTTATAGTCAGAAAATTGGAGGTAAATGAGTCCTTCAAATATTGCCACGAAACACCATCTATAGTGAAGGAGTTGGTTTCGTGGCATGGTCAGGAGGAATCAGAAGCCTCCAATTTTCATACACGATCACAGAGTCCTTTATAAGGGTTTGATTTACTAGTCGCATGAGCTTACTATCTATTATGACCTCGAAGCAGAGCCTGGTCCTAATTCTTAAAAGCTTACGAACCAAATTATAACTTAGGAGTGCACTTTCTTTTTATGAATACGGGCCCTGAAGCTAGAAGAACCCTTATAGTTAGAAAGGAAGACGAGCGTAGATAATTATGTTTGCCTCGTGTCGTGCCCTCTCTACCACGGCTATCATCATAATATTAGATTGGTGGGTTTGAGTGAAGGAAAGGCAAGGCAATATTTGTTTCACCCGTGGCAAGGTGAAAGGATGACGGGAAACAAGTCATGCTCTCTCTCTCCCTCCCTCTCTCTCTCTCTCTCTCTGACGACCCGTCCAGGAAACACACACACACACACACACACACACACACACACACACACACACACACACACACACACACACATTAGTTTGATTTGTGCAATTATTATTATTATTTTTTTTTTTTTTTTTTTTTGGTGGGGGGGAGGAGTGTCCAGGTCTAGACAAAATTTCGTTTGGGAGCGACATGATACAATAATTCACCTACAATGACACCTTCCCCACACAGCATTACTAGCACAGATGACATAAAGATGTAATTACAGTCAAGAGCACTAATAAGTATACAGGTCTGGTTGAAGCTTTGAACAGTCCAATTCACCAAAGAACAAATTCCAATGGAGATTTTATTGTGCATTTATTTACTGTCTCTAAGGATTCGAAGCACACCTGGATACTTATGAGTGCTCGTTACTGTACGTGGTCGCAATTTTACGAGCTCAAGTGTAAAAAAATACATTGGTGGTCAACGATACATGATCCACCACCCCGGTATTACTGCTGCTGGTGTTGTTGCTGCTACTGTCACTTCACTCAACCACAGATCATCTTTTTCCCACACCTCCTCATCGTTCACTGACCCTCGGCAGAAAAAGTTGTTCTTGAGACGACATCTTCTGTACACGAGCAGCGTAATAATGGAACGGGTGAGCTGGCTGGGTGCAAGATCAACCAGTACCGTATAAGTATTGTGTATCCTATTCTATGTAAATATAAGATCAAATATGCAGGAGAATATTATATGGCATTAAGAGTAACAATAATATTTTAATTATGTTAATGTCAAGATGTTGACCTATGGATGAAGTGCAGAGAAGAAGAGCAGAAGGTGAAAAACTTGTTAGGAAAACTGCCCTTTAACGAGAAGCTAAACTCCTGCCTATACAAGGCTAACTGAAATGTGTGAATAGAAAAAAAAAAAAAATTGCACGCATTATATTTAGTATAAGTAAATACAGAAAAATTAGTTTGTTTCCCAGATTTTATTTACTGTTTAGATTTTAAGCGTATACTTACCACCATTCAAGGGGATAGTTCAGTCTTGGTAAACCTGGAGCAATTGTGATGTCTCCAAACTATTCCAAGCAACAAGACACCATTCTTTTTGCTAATTTGGTCCTGTTTCCTTACATACTTTGGAGGAACCAAGGCGGTCATATGTACACCCGACCACGTACTTAGATGTTTATGCCATTTGAGCTGGTAACATTTATTTGGGGAGGAATCAGAGTAGGTGGAACATAGTAGAGGGACATGATACAATCTTTCACCTACAATGACACCTTCCCCACACAGTGTTACCAGCTCAGATGACATAAACATTTGGGGACATGGTCGCGAATTTACGAGCTCGAATGTACATACCAAAGTTGTATTGCTCCATCAAGCATAAAACCACATAACACACCATCAGGTTCACAGAGCAGGACACACCATACCATTCCTTTACTTGAAGAAAGAGGATGGCATGTGTGTGGTGTGTGAACGGACCCAGTCTTGTATACCCAGAAAGCGCTACACACACACAGACACACACACACAGACACACACACACGCACACCTAAACTTACATTACATCATCATACCTACTCACGCAAGCACCATGTATTGTACAGTACCGTACTATCATTACACATCTCAAGTATACACTTTCCTCTGCTTACAATACCACTTACCTTTCTCATCACTGGCACTTTCACAGCATACAACGACTTACAAATGACAGCACTATCGTCAGCGTAAAGTTGCAGTTTGGTTCGCATCCAGTGTTCGCTTTTTCTCACGGCTGTTTGTTGTGCTCCTTGGCGTCTTTATTAATGTACAGTTCTGTGAGTGTGTTCTGAGGTGCGAGATGTGCTGGAATATTTTGTAAATGTTTACTGTTTTGATGGATATGGCAATGATTAATGAATAAATAAGGTAATTAGTTAAAATACAAATGCATATATTAAAATGCAAGATAAATACAAATATATAAACAAATTATTATTTATACTGAAAATATACAACTTAATAATGCTTACATATAGAGGGAGGGAGGGGGAGACAACTCGAAACTTATTGTACTTTAAAATTTGCTGAAGATGAGACATAAAAAAAAAAAAAAAAAAAGAGCTCATCCCAAATTGTATCAACTAATAACTGGTTTTCACTAAACAAATGTCAAGTGCCTCTTGAAAAACATATAATTGAAATGCTACAAGGTTCAAGTACAAATATCGACCCATGATAACTGAAGTGAGAGAGGATTACTGAGACTGACATTGAAGTTAATGTCGTTATTTTTCTCTTCTTTATCTCTCAATATCTTTTTCTCTCATTCTTAATCTCTGTGTTTCTCTTCCTCGCTTCCTCTCTTGCTTTCTCTTTCATTCTCCCTCTATTATTAACTTTATCTTTGTTTGTTCACCTCTTTTGTTTTACTTGTTTCCTTTCCCTTGTATTTCACTTTCCTTATCCTTTATTGCTTATTACTCATTCACTATTTATGATCGAGCCACTAAATATTGAACCTATTTATATTTACTATTATGATGAGCAATGCAACTTTTTCTTATATATTAATGCATTTGAGAGGGTTATTTGCTTTGGACACTTCATAGTCAAACGAGCCCTCTAAACACTGCAATAAAACAGATTCACCTACTCGTATACTAAGACAGTTTGTTTTCTGACTGAGGATTCCATGACATAAGCATTTTTCTGTGAGTTTGATTAGGAATATAGGTCTTGATATTAAGTCAGTAGTGGTCATCATATAAAAGCGAAGGAGGGAAGGAGAAAAAACAGAGGGAAGAAAGGAGAGTGGGAAAGAGAGGAGAGGAGAAAGGAAGCATGAAACGATGGGGTTAGCAGGTACGTGTGTTACTATGTATGTATGTGTATGTGTGTGTGTGTGTGTATGCCGTCTTTTCTTATTCTTTACTCAACTGCTGCTCCTTCTCCCCTTCCTCCTGCTCCACCTACACCTTTCACCGCTACTAGTTACCATGTTAAGTGGAGTGTGGTAAGGTGGTGGGAGTAAGGAGGGTTATGATAGTGTTTATATGGTGATGGTAGGTAGTAATAATGGGTATGGTGAGATTACTGATGATTTGGTAGCTATGCAGATTATAGTAACAAGGAAATGAAAGCGTCACGGGAGGAAATGCAACGCTCCTCTCACTCCTACTGACACGGCAATAGAGCTTCGTTTTGTTATAGAAATCAGAATCAATAGTGGTTAAATTGAAACCAGTCATGTGGCCATAAAAGTTCTACGTATTCGAGGATAAATAAAAGAGTAAAAGTAGTTTCTAAGAAGTCTATGAATACACATATATGTTTTTAGGCAGATAGAAATAAATTCAATACCCAGAATAAAGATTAATAATAGTGAAATTGGCATGAAGATGAAGTGACCTATATTTATTCTATATTATATGTTTATTCTATACTATATGTTTATTCTATACCATATTCTATATTATATGTTTATTCTATACTATATGTTTATTCTATACTATATTCTATACTATATGTTTATTCTATATTACCCTTGGCTGTAGTGACACTTCCATTATTTATGATTATGTTTTCCTTCATGACCACAAGACCATATATATACCGTTTACACATTGAGGCTTCATTGTTTGTACTTTTACTGTACGTGTGGCCGAATATATTTGCTTTTAAGGGAGTATTACAGTGTTGGTAAATTTGGGGTAACTAATTCCTCCAAGCTATTCCAAACATGCAACAGGACACCATTATTTTGGCTAACTTGGTCCTGTTTCTTGGCATACTTTAGTGGAATCAAGGTGTTCCAATTTACCCAAAGTGTATTACCGCCTTAAGGATCCTGTGTTCGTGTATGAAACTTAGAGGCTTCTGATTCCTCCTGACCATGCCACGAAACAAACTCCTTCCATATAGGTGGTGTTTCGTAGCAATATTTGTAGGACTCATTTACCTCCAATTTTCTGACTACAACACAGGGTCCCTTAACTGTACGTGTAAATGTGTGTTTGAGTATGGGGTGTAGCCAGGACACACTTTCTCTCCTTCCTACACCCGGGACACACCCTAACCTTTTTGACTGAATCTAGTACAGTTGTCAATACTATAATATTTTTAAAGATTTTTCAATGATTATTAAACTCTATCCCTTCTATAATTTATTCATAAGGGGTTAAGGGCTTCAGCACCTGTAAGAGTTAGTATACTTTTAATACATTAGAGCCCCTTGATTCTTCCAAAGTATGCCAATAAACAGGAACAGATTAACAAAAATATTGGTGGGCTGTTACTTGGAAGAGTGTGGAGGAATCACTTGCTTCAGATTTACCAACACTGTACCAGCCTATCCCCTTAAAAATTGACTTAGAAACGATAATGGAATGAACTTTTGGTATGATTTACTTCCATTTAAAAGTTATAATATCAAGTGGTATCAACCTAGCGAATGTATCTTTATGTAAAATTTTACTTGTGTTGTTACTGTATTTCATTTAGCATTACTTTTCGTTGCTACTGTCTACTGTCTCTTAGCCTATTCTATCTCAATACTTTCGTCTTTTTCTTGTCTGTCTACAATATAATTATACATGTTTCATCTTCTCGCTGTAACGCTGTATACTTTCTCTATATTTTTCACTATTCCATAGGCCAAATCTTTCTTTTACTCCTTTCTCTACTTCCCTTTCATATCTCTAGTTTTTCTTTGTATTTTTCACTAATCATCATACCATTCCTTTCTTTACTTTTTTTTTTTGTCTTCCTTTTCCCTTTCCTTCCGTCTTTCATAGTTCTAGTTTTTATATTCTATTTAAACTGCCTCACTCATATTCTATCTAGTTTAATTTTCCTTTCGGTTCCAAATTTCTTTTCCAATTTTTTTTTTTTTTAAGCCCTACACTTTGCCTACAACATATGACCCCTTTAATCATTTCATTCCCCTGCTATTGTACACTTGTTTAAAGGGATGGTACAGTTATGATTATATTAGAGAGCCTTGATTCGTCCAAAGCCAGGAAACAGGATTAGCATAACAAAAAATATAATGGTAGTCTGTTGCTTGGAATAGCCTATAGAGGAATCAATTGCTCCAGATATACCAAAACTGTAAAGTCACGAGCACTAATAAGTATCCGGGTGTGTTTAGAATACCCAGAAACAGTGAATAAATGCACAATAAGATATGCATTGGAAATAGTTCGTTGGTGAATTAGACTGTTAAAAGCGTTAACCAACCAAAGCTGTATACTTATTAGTGCTCGTGTCTGTACATACCACCTCCTTAAGGGAAGAGTATACTTTTAGTACAATTGAGTGCCTTGATTCCTAAAAAATATGTCTGGAAACAGGACCAGATTAACAAAAATAATGGTGTCCTGTTGCTGAGAATAGTTTGGAGGAATCATTATCTCCAAAAATGTCAATACTATACCCTCCCCTTAAATAAACTGAATCCAAAATATGTGTTGCTTGGTCTGTCGTTTCAGCCAAAGGAAGTTAATTATTTTGATATCCAAATCCTGTGGGACGAGTCTGACAGTGTAAGCCTTTCTCTTTTCCCTTTCTAAATCTTCTCAGTGTTTTTGTCCTCTTCTGTTATTGCTTTGTTCTTTCCCCTCTCTCCCTCCCTTCCTCCCTCCCTCTTGCATCCAACTCCTTCTCCTCGTCTACGTTATTTTGTTTTTGTGTCTTCCTTTCCTATTCCTCTCTCTCCACAAATGCCTTTCCTCACCACTAGTCCCTGCCTCCTTTCTATTTTTTTCTCTTCCCTATTCATCTCTTTCCTCCTCTCGGTCATAATACCTCATTTGTTTAACCTTCACCTTCCGTTTCTTCATCCATTGTTTTCGTCTGCTGTATTTGCATATTTTCCTCCCATTCTTCACTTTCCTTCGCCATCCTTCAAAATTCTAACATTGCTTCCCCCATCCTCTCCCTTCATTTCCTCTTGCTGTTCCCATCTTCTTTCCTCTTCTTCCCTATAACTCCCCTTCCATGCATTTCCCCGCCCGCCTGACCTCTCATGACCTTCCTACACCTTCCTGACCTCTCATGACCTTCCTACATCTCCCTCCCTGTTTCCTTAACCTTCATGTCTTACCTTACATCCCAATGCCTCCCACAACATATAACCGTGTGTACTAACTATAACCTTCTCCTATACACAACCCTCCCCTTCCTGACTTGCATGCACTCCGCTTTCCTTCAACTTTCCCTCTCTGTCTCTCCACCGACCGCAAAAGGAAGAGGAACAGGTTTTTTAACATATTATTGTCGTGGCGAATCGACTGGTGAAATAGACACCGTGACGAGGTTGCCGGTGACCACGCAAACTTATAATGTTATCACGGTATTTAGTATTTATTTACGCAAGTACAGACCCAACTTGGAATACTCTACTGTCAAAAACATGTACAAAAACACGTGTATTGGCTGCGGACACTGGAGCGCGAGATACGTGGGTTAGGTAGCCGGGAAAAATAGATTCTGCGTTGAGGTTCGCAGAGGTGGTTTCTCTCTGTCTCGCTTCCCCTCCTGCGTGACGTCACAGCCTGAGGATGCCTGGGCACGGGAGGGATGTGACTATATATACCAGACACGCCCCCTCAAGGCTGTCAGACAACTCGCGGCCTCACCATGGTAAGGAGGCTCAAAGTATTCTCTCCATTTCACTCTATCATGTCCTTCCCTATAACCTTCTTTTCACACAAACATATGATTATTAATATGCGTTTATTTCACTAATATTTATCTCTCATTAAGTGCACATAATAATATACAGTCAACACTCTCCCTATCATTCTAATAGTTGCCATTACTATTTCCTAACTGTAATTAATATGCTTTTATTTTGTATAAGGAGGAAAGTGAGGGCTAAAGGCAGGAAGCCTACTTCATGTCCTCATCTGTGAAATATAAAAAGTGAAACAAGCTCAAAATAATTCCCAGTTTTCGTTTGAAATGCCAAGACACATTGTTCAGAAGGTGAATAATTCGATGTAAAAAGGAAAGACGGATGAAGGTTGAGTGTTCCGGAGTTGACCAGTTGTGTATATGAAAGATTGAGAGCACTTGATAACTCTTACATTAGTGTGTTGGACAGAGAAGAGGTGACACTTATTGCTCAGCCTGGCGAGTGTTGTATGCACTATTGGAAGGAGAAACCATCCATACACTGAGGGAATTAAGAAGATCATTTCCAGTGCAATAAATACATATATATACTCGTATCTATAAGAACGTAGTAACAAATATGTACAAGTATGAATACCCCAACACATTCTGAAGCACCAGCATGCACAGACAAATGCACACACAACAAGCACATCACAACGCCACATAGACATTCATGTGCACAGAACTTCATATAAACATAAACATGCAAGCAACACATGGAAACACACACACACACACACACGCAGACCCTTCTCTCTCTCTCTCTCTCTCTCTCTCTCTCTCTCTCTCTCTCTCTCTCTCTCTCTCTCTCTCTCTCTCTCTCTCTCTCTCTCTCTCTCTCTCTCTCTCAACTTTCACTCCCTGTTGTACCCATGCCAGGTTTTTCTCAGAACTTGCTTTCACTTTCGTCTATTTTAACTCTGTCTTACAGGGAAAGTATTGAAAGCTTTGTCACAGATAGGTTCATAAACTCTGTATCTTCTCACATTCTTGGGCAACTCCTCTCGAAATTAGTCTCTCAGATTAATAGAGATTATATGTTTGTGTACAGTCACGAGCACTAATATGTATACAGCTTTGGTTGAACCTTTGAACAGTCTATCAATTCACCAACGAAGTAATTCCAATGGAGATTTTATTGTACATTTATTTACTGTCTCTATAGGTATTCGAAGCACACCTGAATACTTATTAGTGCTCGTGACTGTACAATATATTTATTTTTCATCTTCTGTACAGTCTCAGGTCAAATTTTATGGTTATTCTCTGCTGAAGTTGGGAGTAGTTTACACATCACTGAACCGTTTCCAACCATCATTCTGTCCTTAAGGGGGTAGTAGTGTGTTGGTAAATCTGGAGCAACTGATTCCTCCAAAAAATTCCAAGCAACAAGCCACCATTTTTTTTTTTTTTTTTATTTGGTGCTGTTTTTTTCCTAGTATTCTTTGGAGGAATCAAGGCACTCCAATGTACCAAATGTATAATATCCCCTTAAGTGTCGCCATTCGATTAGTCCTGAATCAAAGTGAACATAAGAACAACATTTTTTAGTTTCAAGATAAGGCTGTTCCTGTTTCAGACTTCACGTAATTTTTAGCGCATAAGACATAAATTTTGTCACCAACTGTACCACACCTACAAGCTTAATTAAGGCTAAGTTAAGCTTCACAGTGTACAATTATAACTGATAAAAGAAAGATAAGTAGGCTACTATACATCTGAGTTTTATCACTACTTATTCATATATAGTCACAATGATTAGTCTGTATTATAGATTCCTCAGCGGTATTTACTTTGTACAATTAACGTAATCTAAAAGGGGCACGTCTGTAGAGAGTAGAATGAAGTGCCGCTCACAAGTGCCAAAATTTCATCCCTTTCTGCACCAGTAAATAGGAAGAGAGATTTAATTAAGACTTGCTAATCTTTCAGACACACTTGCTGCTTTTCGTGTTGACGGCTCACCTGGTCAGCTGGAGCGGCGCCGATCAGAAAGCAGCCGCCACTTTCCACCGGAGGACACACACTCACCTTGGCCAGGATCACGGCAGGTACTTGGATGGAGGACATGGAGTGTTCTTGGATACGAGGTCACCAGGCGTCGAAGCAGCAGGAGGAGGAGGAGTTGGGTTGGACCTTGGATCAATCATAGTTCGTGGCAGTCCACTAAACACTAATTTTGGGTCTGGTGGGTCTACCTTGAGTGAGGGGCGTGGTTCTGTCAGGTCTGGTTCCCCTCAAGATATTTACACTCTAAGAGGCTCCATCGAAAACCATCCTTCCGGTACCCCCTCCGTGGTTACTCTGTCACCTGGTACACAAACACACAGCCAGGGTCATTCCACAAGTGCAGCCGTGGGACATGGTAGTAAATCCCGGAGCAACATCTTTAGCTTGACGAAGAATGATGGTCAAAACAAAGATAGTCAAGGCATCACAACTATCTTAGTCAGAGGAGGAAACGCAGGTTCTTCAAGGCTAAGTCAGAGTGGACTAAAAAGCCACCAAGAGAGACCTACTGTCCTCCCTAACGAACACAAGAAACCGATATACATCACTACACTGAAGCCAAAGAAAAATGAAGACTCCACCAAAACAAAAGAAACAGTTGACTCAGACTCTGTTGATCAAAAGTCTGAATCAGATGAAAGACCCACCATAAGGAGCTCCAAAGGTATCCTGGTGGCTCTGGGGGAAGGGGATGGACCTCTAAGACTTGTTGTCAGACCAGATGGAACATCCAATATTAAAGGTGGTGCAGCGTCCCTTGAGAAACTCCTCAGCAAGATTGAAGGAAGACATATTATTTCTGATCCTCACAGAAATGAACACAGAGAAGAGAGCTCTGTGTCATTGCAAGGAAAACGTACCGAAAAATCTGTGGGACTTGACCAAACTAAAGTGAACCCATACACATTTGGATCTGGATTAATATCCGGAAACAAACACTCACTGAGTCAAATTGGTACCGGGTCCCCTGTTGGTGATGCTGTTGGTCGTCAAAGGATTACAGCATCGGATATTATTTCCGGTCAGCTTAGCGCGGAAATAATTAATCAACGCCAAAAGAATTCTGGAGTTATTGTCAATGGACCATCTCTAAGCTCACAAGGCTTCAGACAGGTCGGGGGACTGAAATTATACAGAGGAAGTGGTGGTAAGATTGTAACGCTTTCGGGAGAGAGACCAAGAGGGACGATCGTCCAAACTCAAGATAGTGTTAATAACTTTAATCAAAGACCTTCCAGCTCTCTGTATATTGATTCTCAAGGGAGGCAGGTGGGACCTATTGGTGTCCACTTTTCACAAGAAGGATTGACAAACCATGAACTCATTCACCGAGGATCTGTTGGAGATGAAAGGAGAAGTGAAGGCTTTGGAGGCGAAAAGGTGATTCATGAAGCCAATGGACAAGGGTTCAGGAGTACTGGTGGAGGAAATGGCTTTATTAGTTCTGTGAATGGTGGGCCCGGAAGTGGCTTTGTTGTCTTTGGTGGAGGGAAGAATGCCTTCAGACATAGTGGTAGTGGAGAGTTCCGAGCACTTGCTGGGAATCAAGGCCATACTAATACTGGAGTAAGCAGTATCGTCGGTCATGAATTCATAGGAAATACAAACAACGGCCATAGTGTAACACATGCAAACAACGGCCATAGGGTAACACATACAAACAACGGCCATAGTGTAAGACATACAAACAACGGCCATAGAGTAACACATGAGGGTCTACGAGGAATAGACAATACTAGGAATGCGTTTAGGAGTCCACACCCAAGTGTGAATTTTAGATCACATGTTGGTACTGTAGATGCTAGAAACCAGGTAAATATTCCAGTTAGAGGGCAAATTGATATCGGTGGGGGAAAGGAAAGATTTGAAGGTGTTTATCAGGGTGGGCAAGGCGTATCGCTGGTGTCTTCTATCCAAGGAGGTGGCAGAAACACGATTGTCACTTCAGGAGGAAAACAGGGAAGCGAGAGCATTTTCCTTGATAGTAATGAGCAAGGTGAATATAGACATGGAGATTTGAGATCTACTATAACAGAAGTAGTCCAAAATGGCGGTAAGACAAATTTTGAAGGCATCGAGGATTTCACACAGCAAGGATTTGGACAGACAATCGTTCCTATTAACTTTGGACAGATACACCAGGGAGGAGCTCCAAGCGGCACAGAGGATCCTTCGTCCATTTTCTTGCCTGGTGCAACCGGTAATGGCCACAGGTTCGGTGGGATTAGTGGCGATAAGATGATTGTTCTTTCACGACCACATGGACAGCTCAGTGGTAGGCTTGGAGGGCATAGTGGTGGACGGAGATTGATATTGGTGAGTAGAAACGAAGGCAAGGAACATAGAGCATTGGGTACACAGAGTGGTGAACTAAATAGACTGAAAAACTTTAGTGGTCAGAGGGATGAAGGGAAGACACATGGTGCCATTAGCAGTGGGCATGTAGCAATAAATAACAAAGGACACAGTCATGTTACCTCTTCACCTTCTCTAGTCAATGGACATCACCAAGTCTCTACTCTGGGCCACGTAGGAACCACCGAGAAAGAAGTTGGAGTCAAGCAACCCCTTCAAGACTTGAGACGAGGACACTTCTCCGCCAGTGGACCAGGAGGTGGATCACCAATCATACATCACACCATCTCGTCTTCCCCATCACCCGTGGAACTCGTTGGCAACTTTCGAAGAGGACAAATAAAAAACAGCGAGGGATTCATTACAGAGCATGCAGTCACTGAGGGAGGAGAAAAAGTTGGATCTAGAGGAGTAGGAGAAGGAGGACTGGGTGTAGGACACGTTGTGTTGGGGCCTGGAAGGACAGGTGGAAGAGGAGTGGGAGTAACACAGAGTGGAAGAGGAGTGGGAGTGACACAGTTAGGATCAGGAATAAATGGAAGAGGAGTGGGACAAGTGGTGGGCTTACCAGGAAGAGGTGTTAGCCAGGTAGTAAGGCCAAGAGGAAGAGGAGTTGAACAGGTAGTAGGACCAAGAGGAAGAGGAACAGAACGAGTAATAGTTTCTGGTAATGAAGATACACTGACAGGGAGTGGATACAGTTCAACCATTGGCTTCGGGGGAGGAGCTGTGTCTAGTGTGAGCTTCAATATCGGTCAAACGCAGCGCTAAGCAACGATATTGACATGTTGAATAAAGTGTGGCTGCTCTAAGATACATATATCCAAGCGTCAACCACTGCCAATCATCACATCCCCCTGTTGTGGTGAAGAGTTTTAGAGTAGTGTAGAGAGTCAACTACAGTATAAATTAGGCAATGGTGTGATGTAAGCTTTTCAGTAATAGAAATCTTATATTGGGAAGAAAAGGATAAGTGATACAAAAAATTATATCTATGTTGGCTTATATAACAATTACGATTACCAAGGGGATTAAAACCAGTGTGTATTCTTACAGATAAACTGACGCTTGGTTACAAAATGATGATATATATTGTCTGGGAAAACGATGCTACTACTCGTAATTCCTACAAACAGTAACACAAATCAGGCACATTTAATTTAGGTAGTGTTTCTTGACACAGTGTGGAAAGATTAGTAGTGGCTTATAATTCACCATCATCATACCTTTTTAATAATCTGTGAGAGAGCCTCATCATTCATCCAGTGGCTATGTGTTGTGCAGGACATGACTAAGTGATTATTATTTGGGATTATTTTGATGTTGTTGTTGATGATGGTGAGTGGTTGTGTTGTTAACAATTACTTTTGTTACCAGTGATGTGGGATCTACCTACGTCACCCGTAGTTTAGCACATAAGTACAGGTATAATTTCTCTGTGATGTCAATTATTAAGCAAATAAAATATTTTGCGTTTACTAGTGTATTAGTGCACATTCCTTCACGGTACACCAGTTTAGGGACAAATCTGATGATGATGATGTTGATAAAAGTTGCACGGATGTGTATGTGTTCTGTGATGTAGCCTGTGTATTCTTCCTGTATCTTGGCAAAGTTCGGAAAAATCAGTAGCCCTCAGTTTGCCCAAAAAATATCTCTTGGCCTCATAAGAAGCATACAGCTTTTAAAGAAAATATCATATATTTATATCTGTAACAAATATGGTTATATAGCATAAATGTATTTATATTGATGCACTATTGGTATGAATATATTTAGGTTACATATCACTCCAATACCGAACACAATACATATAATTTTTTTTTATAGTTGACAAGAATAGGAGTGAACATATACAGGAAAATTATACTGTAAAACATTAAATAAAGTGAGAAACTTGGATTACATAAGCAGGATTATCAGAGAGCAAGATAGACTGGTGCAGGAGAAAGTCGAGTGGGAGTTGGAGAGAGGAGAGATGGCGGGTCACTGGGGAGCAATGCACTGAGGAAGGAAACAAAAATAGGAGAGGAGGGAGGGAAGGAGGGGGAGGAAACATGAAAGGCCAAGCGTGAGGGAGATAGATAGATAGATAGATAAATATATATATATATATATATATATATATATATATATATATATATATATATATATATATATATATATATATATATATATATATATAGAGAGAGAGAGAGAGAGAGAGAGAGAGAGAGAGAGAGAGAGAGAGAGAGAGAGAGAGAGAGAGAGAGAGAGAGAGAGAGAGAGAGAGAGAGAGAGAGAAATCTAATGAAGAAAAAGAAAACAGAGGGAGAAGTAGATAGAGAGGAGAGATAACAACCATGAAAATTTTTGAGGGAAGTAAAAGATAGTTGAAAGTTTGAAAGCGAGTGGCTGGGGACCGAAGGAGAGCTGAATCCGTTAATTAAGAGGGTAGTACAGTGTTGGTTAATCTGGAGAAACTGACTCCTCCAAACTATTCCGAGCAACAGGCCACCATTATTATTGTTAATCTGGTCCTGTTTCCTGGCATACTTTGGAGGAATCAAGACACTCCAGTGTACCAAAAGTATATTACCCCCTTTAATTAAGTAAAAAAAAAAAAAAAAAAAAAAAATGAGAGAGAAATTGAGTTATTAAAATTGAACTAACATTAAAATAGATTGATGTATTATAATGAACAAAACATAAAAAAAAAAAAAACACACACACGCACACAGAAATCAACAGAATAGCAAGCAAACCTCAACTGAATACACACACACTAATGAAGCGTAACCCAGTGTGTGGTTAGTGAGTGGAATCCTTATACGGTAATCAGCGAAGTAATGAATGATTGTGGCCTTTTTCTTTGAGTGCTGTGAAACCTTATTAGTGTTGATGATCCGATTTGTCTGAGAGAGAGAGAGAGAGAGAGAGAGAGAGAGAGAGAGAGAGAGAGAGAGAGAGAGAGAGAGAGAGTAAATACAAACAATAACAGTTCGTATCACTGTGAATAATTATGTTCTCGTGTGTGTGTGTTTTTTTTTTTTTGGGGGGGGGGATGTTGTGATCTCTCTATAAATATTTTCTCTTACACATACATACATAATTATCTTCCTATTCTGTGCCCCTCACCTCCAAGTGCTTCATTTTTGCCTCAACTAAGACCGAGTTAAGGACTTTCTCGTGACCTTTTATACAAATGTTAAATATTATATGCCAGGTTCCATTTTATTATACATTTTCCTTTCTTGGGAGAATAGCCATTTTTTAGAAGATATTGCGTTTCATGAAAAGTACAACAGGAGACATGCTAAGAAGAGTTTATAAAAGACACACACACACACACACACATACACACAAACACACACATACACACATACACACACACATGCAGGTATAGTCACGTGTATTTTTTTTTTTTAATAGTACTAATTTCGTAACACGTTCTGCTGGTTGGTTTACTCTTTCGTTCTACTGTACAGCTTCTCTCTTTTCCATGCAGCTTTATAGGAAAATACTGACTGCGAATCTAGGGTCTACGAATATTGGCAAACTGTGGGTAAAAAAAAAAAAAAAAAAATCGCCTTCAAAATGCAACTGTAGTGTGTTTCGAGACAAACTTTGGAAGAATCAGTAGCTTGTTTTGTTTGGCTGACAGAGTCGTATCTCTCCTCTGTGATTGTTCCCTTCTTTTGTTGCTCTTTATTACTTCCATCTCATTCTTTCTCCAATCTCCTAATCTCTCATTTTTACTATATACTCCTTCCCTCCTTCTCTCACTCATTCCCCTTTCATTTTTTTAATTTTATCCACTCCTTTTTCCCTAATTTCCCTTCTGTTGTTTTTCCCAAGTTTGTCCGTGACTCCTAATCTATTTCAAAATTATCTACCCTTTCCCTTTCTCTCCATACCAGTCTCCTTCTACTGCTGTGTCATTCTATATTATTTCTGCTACTTTCCATGTTTAATTATTTCTCCATGTTAAATTCACAGCAATCATTTAGTATTATTATTATTTTTTTTTATTTTTTATTTTTTTTTCTATGTTTTCATTCGCTCTATTAAATCCGTGTATACTTTCCCTTTCTTGACATCACCTTTCCACCCTTCTTGGTCTTCCTACCATTCTCCACTCCTCTCCCTCGCTCTCCCACATCATCTAATACCTCTCACCCTTACAAAGAATTCGAGCTGCTCTCATTAACCACGCCACAGCAACCCACTAATCACACATCCAGAACAACTAGTGTGGAAATACAATCGAACTCTTCTTAAGTTACTCTCATTAAGTTACTGAAAAGAACCGAAATCCCCTGGAGCATCACGCACTAAATCTTAACTAATGAAGCCAAGGTTTCATGAGATTTCTAACAAGGGAAAACTCAAACGTCAACAATAGATTTAGTGGTCATGGAAGCGAGACCAAACTTCGTTGTTCGGAACCAAGAGCGTATCAAACAACTTCAAAATGAGCTACGAATTAATATAGAATTTATATGGTTGCTTTGTTATACGAAGATCATTAACTTATTACGTAGAACACTTTAAAAGGCTGGTACAAAAAGTCTGAAAATTTTGTGACCACCGTATTCAATAATTATAACTCGTAATACTCGGTTTCTTCACAGGATTCTACATTATCTCTTTATTGAAGCCTCGTGTTTGCCCATCCTTGTGTGAGCAAGTATGCCAGGAAACAGGCCCAAGTTAAAAAAAAAAAAATAATAATAATAATAATGGTGTTCTGTTGCTTGGAATAATTTGGAGGATTCAGTTGCTCTAGATTTACCAACACAAAACTTCCCCTATACGGATTGACAAATTGCAGTTAATTTAATGGGTACTATGGTGCACAAAAGATCATTTGCTCAACCAGTCACAAAATAACTGAATCATCAACTATGTTTCGAACAACTAAACAAGCGAAGATCTATAGATGGCGATCTGTGTTGTGTCGTTCGAACCACATGCAGGGATTTCACTCATATTGTGGCTGACTAAAACAGAAGCGAACTTTGTTGACCATTGTACAGAATCTGTGCTCATGATGATGCTCAAAATATTTACCCTTTCCTTCACAAATTAAAAGTTTTATTTATATCGGAACTGATAATCATTTCGAGAAAACTCAATTACATGCCGATATTCGGACGAGCGGCGGCCTTACCTCTCCCCCTCCCTATCCTTCAATCACCAGTAGGCTAATGTTGAGGCTATGTGATACGCATCGTGTTTTGTGCTCTTATCCTACAGTGTGATAATTTCTTTTTTCTGTGATAATTATTGTCGGTGTTAAGTTAGTACGTGAAGAAAGACGCATAGAAGACGCACACAATTAAAAAGTGAGATTTCGACCCTATCATCCCTTGCTTTGTTCTTTGGGGTGTTGTGATGTGTTTGGTTAGTTCCTGGGGGTGTTGTGATGTGTTTGCTGTGTTCCTGGGGGTGTTGTGATGTGTTTGCTGTGTTCCTGGAGATGCTGTGATGTGTTACGAAGATGCTGGAACCCGCTGTGGATTTGGTCACTGAAGATGGAAGGTATGTGCGTATGTATGTGGTGATTTATTTATTCTTGCTAGAGCTCCGCCTGATATTTTATGTTGCTTATTTTTCTGCAGGACAATTAATGGCATCATCTCTCAGTATATAATAATAAGAGAGGGAGGTAATGATTTCTTGTCGCCGAATGAACTAACTTGGGTATTCCTTGAGAACATTTCTACCTGGATTATACCAATATGTTTTAGTTTTTCATTCATATCTCTGTGTTGTTATAATAGTTTTTGACCACCAACTTATTGTGAGGAAAGAACCTTGCACCTTCCCCTCCCCTCCCAGGTAGCATATTATATTTCACATTAGAAATTCGAGTCAATTACAGCCCGAGTCTACTACGAAATAATCCTATCATAGCCTACTCGGATATTATGACCCCCCCCGGTGTGTCTTGTACTCGCCCCAGCCAGACACACACTAGTCTGGTCTTCACTTCCTTCCTCCCAACACATTCTCTTCGATTTTTTTGTGAATCTTTGAAATTCAGGCAAATATAATATTGTTGACAACACTGCTTGTAGAGCGAATATAGATGTATATCAGTAGCCAGTACCCGCATTCCCCGATATACACACAGAGAAAGTGAAAACAGGAATTCAGAAAACTACAGTATCTAAAGAAGGAAACTAGAGAGAGGGAAACAAAAACAGAGAAGCACGAAGGAGGTGAAAAACGCGCCTTGCTAAAATTAGTACACTGGGAATAAACGAAAGTAGGAGCCAGGGATAACAAGTTTGGGCGAAAGTTGGTTGGTTGGTGGTAACGAAACGACATCATCATTTTATACGGTACTACAAAACCAGAGGATGAAAACTGACAGAAAATTCCTATAGATATTGACACTTATATGATGACAGTTTAGCTTCGTGGTCCAGTTGAGTTAGTGGGGTGAGTAATTCGGCGGACAAAAATGTTATATATACCGTGAAAGTATGATACAAAAAGCAAAGCAAAATTATTTATCTACGTAATCATAGTGAATTATCACCAATTTTTCACTTTTGACATTCGTTGATGTGGCTGGAAACTAAGAATGAAAAGCGGATATTTATTTTACAGTACAAGTATTAATACATTGAGGACTATTAGGTGCTTAAGGTGATAATTCTCTTTTGGTACATCGGAGTGCCTTGATTCCTCCAAAGTATGCCAGGGAACAGGCCCAAGTTAACAAAAATAATGGTGTTCTGTTGCTTGGAATAGTTTGTGTGGAGGATTCAGTTGCTCCAGATTTACCAACACAATTTTCTCTCTAAAATGATTATGTAGACTATTCATCACTATATTATAATGTTAATGTATGATATTTTTGCATTTGCACGCTATTTGTGTGTGAGAGAGAGAGAGAGAGAGAGAGAGAGAGAGAGAGAGAGAGAGAGAGAGAGAAAGTGTGTGTGTGTGAGAGTGTGTGTGTGTGTGATTATTGGAGTGCTTGATCGATTAATTAAGGGGAGTGATAGATTAGAAGTGAGGGCTAACCATCTGCCTCTGAACGGTAATAGGCCTTAATTATTATCAAACAACGACTCTCGCACGTTTTCATCACAGCACAACACACATACACGAGTGAAAGTAGTGTGACACAGCAGCACATTCATAATTCATATACACACACACTTACACACGGCACACAAGCACATTTTCTCTCTCTCTCTCTCTCTCTCTCTCTCTCTCTCTCTCTCCTGCTAATGATTGAGTGAGTTTTTAGGACCTTCATTTCCACTGGGTGAAAATTGATCCCCGTGTGCTTTATGTTCGTGTGTGTGTGTGTGTGTGTGTGTGCGTGTGTGTGCGTGTGTTTGTGTGTGTGTATGTATTTGTGTGTGTGTTTGTGTTAGTGTGTGTATGTGAGTGTGTGTGTGTGTGTGTTGGCTTGCGTGCAGGTGTGAATGTTTGGTGTTTGTGCATAATCATGTTTGCGTGTGCATGTGTGGGTTTGGAATAAAGTAGTGTGTATACCCGTATGTGTGTGTGTGTGTGTGTGTGTATATATGTGACCTAACACCAGAATAATGCCGTGTAACTGTTGTGGTGTCAGAGGAGTCAAACCTGTGACCTTATTTGCTTCTTGGCCTGGTTTCTTCCTTCCTGCCCCTCTCTCTCTCTCTCTCTCTCTCTCTCTCTCTCTCTCTCTCTCTCTCTCTCTCTCTCTCTCTCTCTCTCTCTCTCTCTCCTTTTCGTATATTTTTCTCTCTATTTATCCACGTATTTAATTATCTATTTATTTATTTATTCACCTATCAAACTATCTTTTTAGCTATTTATTAATTCATCAACATATCCAACTATCTATCTGTCAATAAGTGGAAAATATTTGTTTCGTGACATAGTTTCGTGATATTAGCCCCAACCCATTTCCACCCTTACCCATTATTTTTTAACCTCAACCCTAGATCTACCCTTATTCCCTATTTTGTACCCACACTCACCCACCCACTGTAATGTCACCCTCGTACCAGTTCACGTCATTAACTGTTCCCCCCCCCTATCTATCTTACCCTTCACGCCCCCCTACCCTTCTCTCCGCCTCTCCACCCCATACCGCCCCCCCCCCTCCCCCTTTTCCTTACCCTCCTCCAACGGTCCACCCCTTATTGCCTACCCCCCTTCCCCTACCCTTCAACATTAACTCCCATATCGCTTCCCCCCCCTCCCCTACCCTAAACCGGTTCCCCCCCCCATGTCCCCCCCCCACCTCTACCAGTCCACCCCTTATCATCCCCCCCCCCCAAACTTCTCCCCCATTCCGTGTGACTCGAGGGAAAGTGATTGCAAGCAGTTCCTCACTCGTCACTCGTCCACTACACTCCTTCCTCGTCACTCGTCCAATGCACTCTCCTCTCCTTCCTCGTCACTCGTCCACTACACTCTCCTTCCTCGTCACTCGTCCTCTACACTCTCCTTCCTCGTCACTCGTCCACTACACTCTCCTTCCTCGTCACTCGTCCAATGCACTCTCCTTTCCTTCCTCGTCACTCGTCCACTACACTCTCCTTCCTCGTCACTCGTCCACTACACTCTCTTTCCTCGTCACTCGTCCACTACACACTCCTTCCTCGTCACTCGTCCACTACACTCTCCTTCCTCGTCACTCGTCCAATGCACTCTCCTTTCCTACCTCGTCACTCGTCCACTACACTCTCCTTCCTCGTCACTCGTCCAATGCACTCTCCTTCCTCGTCACTCGTCCACTACACTCTCCTTCCTCGTCACTCGTTCAATGCACTCTCCTTCCTCGTCACTCGTCCACTACACTCTCCTTCCTCGTCACTCGTCCACTACACTCTCCTTCCTCGTCACTCGTCCACTACACTCTCCTCCCTCGTCACCATCAGTGTGTGTGGACATAAACTCGTCACTAATTTATTCATTATTCATTAGTTGGTTTACGCAGAGAGAGAGAGAGAGAGAGAGAGAGAGAGAGAGAGAGAGAGAGAGAGAGAGAGAGAGAGAGAGACACACACACACACAAACATACACACATACATACAAAGAAGTCAAAATAAATCATCGTCTGAAATGTTCACAGATTACAGCAAAAGTGTTCATTTAATGCGATATATGAACCCAAGTGTTATAAAGTCTATCAGGCTTCATAATATTATCTGCATGCCTGGCCAGCGTTAAACACCAGCTTCCTTCCCACAGAAACCATCAACTCTCCACCACCCTCATGCAGTATCCGCTCTCATTACTCCACCTTGACCTTCCATGTACTCTCTCTCCTTTGTGTGTGTGTGTGTGTGTGTGTGTGTGTGTGTGTCATTTGTTGACTGCAAATGTTAAATAATAGTTAAGAAATAATGCGCAGATTTCCATCGTGGTGTCGAGAGAAAGTGTTAATAATAATAATAATAATAATAATAATAATAATAATCTAAATTATCTTTCTTTATCTGTGTTATATATATATTATCTGTATTATTTACGACAATACCTTAACGTGCTTTAAAAAATATAATGAATAATTATGTGTGTGTGTATGTATATGTATTATGCACATACAACAATAATTTCTTATTTTCATCTCGACTACTTTACTCACAACACAAGTTTTCGCGAGTTACCTTCCTCCACTCGAATTGTGAGTCACGTTACACCACCCAAGAGAGGTCATGGTAACACACACACACACACACACACACACAAAAGTACCGTGTTAGTCAAGTCATCTGGTTGTCCACTTTCTCGCCACCCACTATGTAGAGGTCGTTGACGAGGCTCCCACTGTGTCTTGAAAAATGAGCTGTACTTCTAGTGGACGTGTTGTGGTATAAATCGGAGTCACTAGAATTTGTTTACCCATTTCTTTTAATTAAAACTGTGTCAGGTGTGAATGAGGTGTGTACTATCAAAGACAAAACTCGTGTCGCTGTCTTGTCCAATGATTTAATGTAACTTGTGAAACATAATGAAAATCCCACCACAGTAACGTTCGTGCCCAGTATGGTTAGCCCTCTACCATATATTTTAACCAGATTTCACGACACGAGTTTTGTCTTTGATAGTACAGCTCCGGACAGATCAAGGGTCCACACTTCTTCCACACTTCTCTAGCTTCTGGCTAGCACAGTGCTAGAGTCTGCGGCTGCAATCCTGCGGCCCAGCGTTCGATCCTTGCTCGGGACACGATAAAAATCTTTCACTGATGCCAGAGGTTACCACCCCTGTGAGCAGGGGGTGGGGGGTTTGAGTCAGCTGTCTGAGGTCTTCCTGCTTACGCAGCCATAGCTGAAGCTGACTCGGGTCTCACTTGGGTAGAGAGGTCTTTGGGCCACTCATCATCCTTGTGATGCGTGCTATAGTTGTGTTTCATACACATAGTGTGTGATACACTCTGTCCCATTGACTGCCACTCATTGGCGGACCTTTAACCTTTAACCAGCAACTTGGTTTGTGCCTCGTCGGATTTGGCAACAGTTGCAGGTGGAGGGAGGGGGGATGTTAGTGGGAGAGGAGGAGAGAAATGTGGGAGGAGCTATATAGGTAGTAATGTATGAGGGTAGCGAATGAAACATACACAGTGAACGGTATCGAATTACCAATAGTATAAAGCAGGGGTCTTCAAACTTTTTCAGTCGTGCCCCAGATTTTACTATGACATCATTCTCGAGACCCATATATATATATATATATATATATATATATATATATATATATATATATATATATATAAAATTTATATAATTTTTTTAAATAAACTTTTTTTTCATATAAATAATTTTTATAAAAAAAATTTATATAAAAATTTTTGTTTAAAAAGTTTTGTTTATATAAAATTTTTATTTCATATAAATTTGTTTTATATAAAAAAATTATATTATTTTTTTTATATAAAAAAATTACATTATTTTTTTTATATACAAATTTTGATTTATATAATTTTGTTTTATATAAATAACATTTATATAAATTTGTATTTATATACAAAATAATTTATATAACAAAATTTATGTAATTTTTTTATATAAATTTTTTTTATAAAAATATTTTTTTTATATAAAATTTTGTTTTATATAAAAATATTTTTTATTTATATTTTTTTATATATATTAATGTTTTTTATATAATTTTTTTTTTTTTAAGTTTTTTATATACTTTTTTATATAAATTTTTTTAATATTTTTTTTTTTTTTATATATAATTTTTTTATATAAAAATTGTGTTTTATAAAAAAAGTTTATATACAAATTTTTTTTATATATAAAATTTTGTTTTTATATATAAAAACAATTATATAATTTTTTTTATATAAATTTTTTTTATATAAACTTTCTTATATATTTTTTTTATATAATTTTTTTTATATAAATTTTTTTTTATAATTTTTTTATATAATTTTTTTATATAAAATTCTTTTATATAAAATTTATTTTTATAAAAAAAAATTATATAATTTTTTTTATATAATTTTATTTTTTTATTTTTTTTACATAATTTTTTTTTATATATAAGAAATTATATAAAATTTTGTTATATAAATTGTTTTATATAATTTTTTTATATAAATTTTTTTTTATATAAAAAAATATTAAAATAAATTTATATAAAAAAATATTTTATATATAAAAAAATTTATGAAAAAAAAAAATTATATAAAAGAAATTTATGTAAAAACATTTTTATATATATATTTTTTTTATTTTTTTATTTTTTTATATATAAAATTCTTTTATATAAAATTTATTTTTATAAAAAAAAATTATATAATTTTTTTTATATATTTTTTTTATATTTTTTTTCCATATTTTTTTATATAAAAAAAAATTATATAAAATTTTGTTATATAAATTTTTTATATATATTTTTTTTATATAAAAAAATTATATAATTTTTTTTATATAAATTTTTTTTATATGAATTTTGTTTATATAAATTTTTTTTATATAATTTTTTTTATATAAAAATTGTTTTATATAAAAATTTTGTTTTATATAAAAAATTTTATATAAAAATTTTGTTTTATATAAATCTTTTTTATATTAAAAAAAATTATAATATTTTTTTTATATATTGTTTTTTATATAAAAATTTCTTTTGTATAATTTTTTTTTAAATAAATTTTTTTTGTTATATAATTTTTTTTTATATATAAAAGTTTTTTTTATATAAATTTTGTTGTAATCTAAATTTTTTTTATATAATTTTTATAAAAAAAAAATTGTATATAAAAAAATTTTAGATAATTTTTTTTTTATATATAAGTTTTTTTTATATAAATTTTGTTATATCTAATAAAAATTGTTTTATACAAAAGACCTTTTATATAAAAAAAATTTATATGAAAATTTTGTTTTATATAAATTTTGTTTATATAAAAGAAATATATTTTTTTTATATAATTTTTTTTCTTTTTAATTTTTTTATATATATATTTTTATATATAATTTTTTTTGCAAAAATTTATTTTTATATAAAATTATTTTTATATAAAGCATTTTCTTATATAATTTTTTATTTAAAATGTTTTTATATAAAATTTGTGTTTTAAATAATAAAAAATTTACATACAATTTTTTACATATAAACTTTTTTTTTATATAATTTTTTTTTATATAACAAAAGTTTTATATAATTTTTTTTTATATAAAACAAATTTAATTTTTATATATATATAAAAAAAATTATATTTTTTTTTATATAATTTTTTTTTCATATATATTATTTTTATATATATATAAAAAAAAAATTTACATACATTTTGTTTTTTATATAAAAATTGTCTTAGGTTGATTTGTAAAAGATCTCTCTGTATGGGTCGCGAGAATGACGTCATAGTAAAAACTGGGTCACGATTGAAAAAGTTTGAAGAACCCTGCCTTAAACTATTGGTGATTCGATACCGTTCACTGTGTATGCTTCATTCATTCCTCGTGACACACGTCTTCTCTACCTGATCATTCGTTACCCTCCCACATTACCTCCTATATAGCCCCGCCCACATTTCTTTCCTTCTCTCACACCAACATCCCCCCTCCATCCACCTGCAACTGTTGCCAGATCCGATGAAGCCCAAACCAAGTCGCTGTTGGATGGGGTGTGGACCCTAAAATTTGTATATAAAAAAAATATATTAAAAACAAAATTTATATAATAAAAAAAAATTATATAAAAACAATTAAAAAAATATATATAAAAAAATAAAAATGAAAATTATTATAGAAACAAAAATTTATATAAATTTTTTTTTATATAAACAAAAAATTTATATAAAAAACATTTTATATATAAACAAAATTTTATATAAATTTTTTTGTATATAAACCAAAACTTTATATTAGAAAAATTTATATAAAAAAATTTTATATAAAAAAAATGATAATCTTTTTTTATAAAAAACAAAATTTTATATAAAAAAGATTATATAAAAAAATGTATATAAAAAAATGTATAAAAAAAATTATTAAAAAAAATTTTATATAAAAAAAAATTATATAAACAAAATGTTTTTATATAAACAAAAATATATATAATTTTTTTTTATATAAAACAAAAATTTATATAAACAAAATTTTTTATATAAAAAAAGTTATATAAATTTTTTTTATATAAACAAAAATTTATATAATTTTTTTATAAAAAAAATATATAATTTTTTTATATTAAAAACAAATTATATAAAAAAAATATATATAATTTTTTTTATATATATAAAAAAAATATGTACAAAATGTTTTTAGAAAAAAATATATTAAAAAAACATTATATAAAAACAAATTTTTATATAAAAAAAATATATAATTTTTTATATACAAAACAAAAATTTATAGAATTTTTTTTTATATCAACAAAAATTTATAGAAAAAAAATTTAAAAAAAATTTATAGAAAAATTTTATAAAAAAATTATATAAAACAAAATTTTTATAAAAAAAATTATATAAAAAAATTATATAAAACAAAATTATATAAACAAATTTATCTAAAAAAAATTATTTAACAAAATTTTTTATATAACAAAAATTGTTATATAAAAAAAAATAAAAAATAAATTATATAAAAAAATGTATATAAAAAAATTATTTAAAACAAATTTATATAAATTTTTTTTTATTAAAAACACATTATATACAAAAAAATGTTATATAAAAAAAATTTATATAAAAAATTTTGGTTATAAAAAAAATATATACAAACAAAAATTATATAAAAAAAAAATTATAAAAAATTATATAAAAAAATATCAAAAAATTATATAAAACAAATTAAAAATATATATAAAAAAACATTTATATAAAAAAATAAAAAAAATTATCTAAACAAAAATATATAACAAAAATATATAACAAAAATGTATATAAAAAATTTATAAAAAAAATTATATAAAAAAAATTTATATACAAAAATTATATTAAAAAAAATTATATTAAAAAAAATTATATAGAAAAAAATTTATATAAAAAAAATATAAACTTTTTTTTCATATAAAACTAAATTTTTATAAACAAAAAATTTTATATAAACAAATTTTATATAAAAAAAATATATAAACAAAATTATAAAACAAAAATTTTATATGAAAAAAAATTATAAAACAAAAATTTATATATATAAAAATGTATATATATATATATAAAAAAAATATATATATATATATATAAAAATATATGGGGACTCGAGAATGATGCCATAGTAAAAACTGTGTCACGACTGAAAAAATTTGAAGACCCCTGCTTTATACTATTGGTGATTCGATACCGTTCACTGTGTATGTTTCATTCATTCATCCTGACACACGTCTTCTCTACCTGATCATTCGTTACCCTCGCACATTACCTCCTATATAGCTCCGCCCACATTTCTCTCCTCTCCCACTAACATCCCCCCTCCATCCACCTGCAACTGTTGCCAGATCCGACGAGGCTCAAACCAAGTCGCTGGTGGAAGAAGTGTGGACCCTTGATCTGTCCGGAACTGTACAGTCGCGCACCACAATCCTTAGCCCACTTGAGTCGAAGCCCGAGATCTGAAGCAGGCGGTTTCTGAACGACAGCCCACCCAACCCATCATGAGGTCACACACAGTTCGAACCAATGGAGGCTTTGGGCGGACTGTCGTATTTATTATGGAAGCCGCCTGTTCCAGATCTCCGGCTTCAACTCGGATGGGCTAGAGATAATGGTGCCTGACTGTGCACAAGGCAAAAAACTATCGATGGAGAGAAAGAATGAATGAGGGAATTACGATGTGACACAAGGACGAGTTAAAAAAAAAAAAAAAAAAAAACACACACACACACAAGATCTATACAGCATGAGGGTTCTGATTGTTCTGTAGATGATCGGTGCAGCTCATGATACCTCGACAGACCTTACTAACTCGACCGTGGAATATACAAGCTATTTTTCAGTACCCATCGTCTGTATTGGGTACTGAAAATATACTCTATTGAAAATATACTGTACTGAAAATATACTGTATTGGATAGCAGAGGAAAATAAGACATTACAATACAATAAAGTTAATTTCCTTCAACGTTAAAATCTTCCATGTCATCAGCAACATAAGGAAGTGAAATGGAAATGACTGTGATGTGGAGAAGAATGTTAGACAAGAATAAAACGTGATAAGCAAATGACGAAATGCCCGTGATTATATTCAGTTCAACCCACCTGTCTTCCCCACTTCCCTCTCTCTCTCTCTCTCTGAACTTATTTCTATTTTGTAGACTTTAGGGATTACGTAGTCTTGGATTTAAGTTTCATCTTCACTTTCTCCCCCCTACAAACTATTCTTGACGGGTGATTGAGAGGGAAGTAGGCGTGAATTATTGCTATTGTAGATGTATAGCAATGTACGCATTTGATAATATACACAGCTACACTTTCTAAACACATTTACACAAAAAAATAATCTTGTACTCAATGCAAGATTCTTTCTTTATTTATAGTAGTGAATGAAGTTAATACTATGAATTTTGTCGTTGGTAATGTTGAAAAATGTGTAGCTGTGATGCTCAAAATCCTAAATCCAATATCACTTTAGTGTCATAGGGTTAACCTGGCCTCTAGGATAATAGCTAAAACACAAGTTGATATTCATTTTCTTTTATCAGACTTTTATTTTCTCTCTTTATATCAGAATCTCTAGGTTCTAATGTGTATGTGTGTCTGTAACCTTGATATAACTAAAAATCTTAGAGTTAATTTTGTAAGTGTAAATGCTTACCTCAGATGAATAAAGCATATTTCAGTTCATTTGTACCATTGTTATAAGTGTTATATTCTATAGGTATGACAAGGGTGAGGGTTGTGAGACTGACCAGCCAGTGTCAAAGAATCTCATGTATACTCTCACTGAAATGGTCGTTGTGTAATATCAAAGACAAAACTCGTGTTGCTGTCTTGTCCAATGATTTGATATAACTCGTGAAACTTAATGAAAGCCCCACCACAGTAATGTTTGTGCCCTGTTTGGTTAGACCTGTACCATATATTTTCACCAATTTTCACGACACGACTTTTGTCTTTGATAGTACTCTTATATATTCAACTCATCATTATGTTGTACTGTATTGCAGAAATAATTAAACCCATTATACTCATGCACATATTATGAAATTAACTGCTGGTTTATACAGTGTATAGAATATGAGTGATTTTATCTGTAGCCTACACTATACAAAACTGAGTCAAGTCAAACGAAGACAAACCTAAGATTATACGTTTAATATTTCATCAAGACAGGGAATATCTAAAATGGTTTGGCACCATGAGGCTCTTGCTTATTCCATAAAATGCCATGCAAGTATTCAGTTCCTTAGTACTTAATATTTATTTAAACTGTTCAAAAATACTTGTTTGACTTCTCTTGTCAAAACGTTCCAGGGCGTTCGAATCCTGCTTGATGTAAATCCTGAAAATGCAAAGTGACATATATAAATGAGTTGCTGTAGTGCAGTTGCATTATTTCCTGTTTTCAACAATATATATATATATACCTATGAACCCAAGTCGCATAGTCATCACGTGACCTATGTGGGGTATGGTCAAGACAGTCATTAGACCTATTTCTCAATTGTTACCGCCATGATGTAATTGTATTTTATTTCTATTTTTTTAACCAGTGGATATTTTTTGTGCAAAATGGTGCAACAATAGATAGAACATTGTTAAGAATCCCACACAAGAGTTGGTGGCAAGGTCAGTTGTTGTGAAAGTGACTGGAATGAGATCATGTGAAAATATCAAAAGAAACGAATCAGTGGCTACTCGGAACGACTTTAATATTATCAGTCTTGTCACTTAAGGAGTCGGACATCTGAACGGTTCCTAGTGACTGTGGTAAAGGAACGACTCGATATACCGATACAGGTTAATTAAGGAGAGATTCATTTGTTAGTTAATTGGAAGGCTACTGATTCCTCCTAACTATGTCAGAAAACAAACTCTATACACACACTACTGAGCCATCGTACCAAAAAGGATGTTCATGCCTTTATACGGCCCTTGGAGTAACTGAGTAAATTGTAGAGACAGCCAACTTCTATAACTATATATGATAACAAGTTTGGGCCAAAGTTGGTTAGTTGGTGGTCACGAAACGAAGTGATCATTTTATACTACAAAATCCGTGGATATTAACATTATGCATATTGAAAATGATAATTAATATGCTTTTCAAATTTTATAGCCAATAATTATAAGATGTACTTCAAACTATATACACTTAAGAAGCAAAATTTATCACCTGCGAATATCACCACGTCTTTTGTTTCATTGAGTAAATTGTAGGGACAGCTAATTTTCAACCATCTTGAAAATAAATAATAAATAACATGTTTTTTACACTGAACCCATTAATTAAAAGAGTGATTATTTTTTTCAGAGTGACCCGAGGTGACATTGAAGGGCCAGGCGAGACGGTAAGTGTACTGTGATGTATTTTAAGGGGGTGCGGGAGTAGGGGGACAGGCTTGGGGGGGGGGGTTAGGGGGGGTGCGGGAATAGGGGGACAGGCTTGGGGGGTTGGTTGGGGGGTGCGGAAGTAGGGGAACAGGCTTAGGGGGGTGCGACAATAGGGGACAGGCTTTCTACCCAACCCAAGCCTGTCCCCCTATTCCCGCACCCCCCAACCAACCCCCCAAGCCTGTCCCCCTATTTCCGCACCCCCCAGTTCCCCCCCAAGCCTGTCCCCCTACTTCCGCACCCCCCCTAACCCCCCCCCCCCCCAAGCCTGTCCCCTACTCCCGCACACCCTTAACTTTGTGTGAGTTGTTCTGGAAAGTCTGAAATCATCGCTATTATTATTTTGGTTCTTAGTTTGTGTACTCAGGATATAACATTTGTCATCATAGCGAGGATACCTGGTTTTTGTTTACAGAGGAGCGAGCACGTCTTCCCTACCTACCTACCTACCTACTTGTCTCGTAGAACAAAAAGTTATTAACGAAACAAAAATAAAAACAATATTATCAGTCAAATGAACCTCTATTGTTATACCCATCCATTCCTTTAGTATCATTGAAATTGTTAAAGAAAAATATTAAATGAAGTGAATATTATGTCATACGTTATTTATATCCTTTCTGCCTTAATTAATGGGTAAATATTGAAAGAATTACCGTTATCGCGTACGATTTTTCTACCTTCATTACCCACTTATTTAGACAATTAAAAGACTATTTTCTTCTATGGCATTTCCTCCGCAAATCCAAGATAGGGCATATTCAAATCGGGCATTTTGAAAATAGCCTGACCTTACCTGACCTTACCTAACCTAACCTAACCTAGACCACAGCAGACTACTGGGACCTATCCTGGGCCAACTACAGGGACCTAACCTGGCCAAACTACCAGGAAATAATCGTGGTAAAGTACAGGAAATTACCGGGGCAAAATACTGGGAAATAGCCAGATCTGGCAACACTGCTACAAAACGGTAATTCTTTCAATAAATACCAATCTGGGTTTTTGTGATAAATAGTTACATTATACTTCAACTAAACCAATATTTACATCTCCAATAGTCCCTCCAAGAAATATACCAGACTTCCTTTTCTATTCTCGTGATGAGAGAGAAAACCTCAAGAGTAATATAACACAGGGGATACTACAGAAATTAAAAGATGGAGCAGTTGTTGTAAAATTGTAATACCCTTTAAATATATGTATCGGTGAATACTGATTACGTGTAAGAAGGAATGAGAAATTGCATGTGTTGTGCTAGGCCAGAAATACTTTATAAATGGAGAGAGAGAGAGAGAGAGAGAGAGAGAGAGAGAGAGAGAGAGAGAGAGAGAGAGAGAGAGAGAGAGAGAGAGAGAGAGAGAGAGAATGTGTGTGTGTGTGTGTGTGTGTATTGCAATAAGTAGGAGAATGCTTACATGGGTGCGTGTGTGTGTGTGTGTGTGTGTGCATGTGATTTTGGTGAAATAATTGCTGGCAGGGAGAGTAATGAAGTATAGCTATAGCTATAGCTCTCTCTCTCTCTCTCTCTCTCTCTCTCTCTCTCTCTCTCTCTCTCTCTCTCTCTCTCTCTCTTATTCGCCAGTGAACATCAGGAAAGATAAATCTACAAACCAAACAAATAATTAATTAATATCCAACCTTTAGGGCTTCATGACGTGACGTGGTTTTCATTTAGGACTCTATAAAGACCCTGAATATTGTGGTGTGGTCGATGTCGTGAGTTGAGGAAGGGAAAGTTGCCGTGTGTGTGTGTGTGTTTGTGTGTGTGTGTGTGTGTGTGTGTGTGTGTGTGTGTGTGTGTGTGTGTGTTTGTGTGTGTGTGTGTTACCAGATGCGGAGAGAATGCATGACTCGTGAGGTGAAAATGATGTATTTATTTATTTATTATTAATTAAGCAACACTTGTCACAGTCATGTTTACCCAGGAGCTGCTTTGAATGAAACAATACATTCTATTTTTAATTTCAGTATTATAGAGTGAAACACATTTTTTTTTCTTTTTTTGGGCACATAATAAGTCTATCACTCTGAAACATCATTTAATCCACTATTATTCACCTTTTATTACTATCATTATTATTATTTTTTTTTTTTCGTGAGGATAAAGTAGTAAAGAAATATGTTTATCTATGAAATATACTTTTATTTATTTGTTTTTTACAAAGTGAGATGACATGATAATATATAACGGGTGACTGTAGTTAATTAATATTTTCCATATCCATAGCCGCCATAGCCACCATAGCCACCATACCCATAGCCGCCATAGCCACCATGACCATAGCCGCCATAGCCCAGGTTAAAGTTGTTGTGTCCCCAGCCACCAGCATATCCACGCCCTAATCCCAGGCCTCCAAAGAACCCGTGTCCACCGCCGTAGCCTCCACCGTAGCCATAGCCGCCACCATAGCCATAGCCACCAGGAGCCGCCACAGCAGAGCACACCACCACGGCAAGAGCCACCAACAATACCGAGAATTTCTGGAATATAGACATGAAAAAGAATCTATATAAATAACCTTGTGTCGGACTGTAGTGATGGTGTGACTACTGTGATGCTGTGTCTGCTGTTATAGATTCAAGTGTACTAAATTGTAAAGATGTTTGGTGTGCTATGATGGCTTTAAGTGTACTATGATGTAATGATGTTTGGTTTACTGTGAAGGCATTAGGTGTATAGTGATGATGGATGTGCTGTGATTTGTGTACGAGGTGCCAGTGATGTTGGGTTTGCTGTCTTAGTTTTGGGTTTTCTAGGTTGTGATGAGGTTGGGTTTGCTGTGATGGTTTTTGGTATACGAGGTGGGAGTGAGTGTTGCTGTGTGATGTGATGGCTTGAGGTATACGAGATGGTAGTGGTGTTGAATGTTGTGATGACTTTAGTTAGGTGTGTCAGGGCTGAGTTGATGCTGAAATAATACCACGAACACTACCTGGAGCGCCTATCACACTTACACCTTCTCATTTAGTTTCTATTTTATTCTCCAGTTAGGTTTCTGACAGTAGGAGAATATCAACTGATTAGAAGGTGTCACATATCGCAAATGAACGGTGAATGAAGGACTGAACACAACACAAGATTTGCTGGTGAGTTAGGCTCTTTGGACTGAGCTGTGGAGAGTTTATTTTGGTCTTGTAGGCAGAAAATCGGTATATGGATCTGACTGGGGGATGTTTCTTGGGGTTCAATAAATTCCTCAGTCATCCAGCATGAAAATTTTAACTCTTTTGTTGATCAGACATTTTTGTTATTACATTTTTATTGGTTATGAATTCTTGGGTGACATAACTTCTGAAAACAATTTTTTAAAGTACATATTTTTTTCAGGAGTGTTATGCAGAAAATGTTTGAGAAGTTTACAATTGCGAAGTCTACTTGAATGTTGGTAGCCTGCTGTGAGTGTATAGGCAACCATCCAGTGGCTCAAATTGGCTTTTATATAATACTATCACCTTCTGGCAGCGCTTAATTATATCTAGCTCTTGGTTTCCGTTCCTGGCATCCATGTAGCCTCCATGTAGAAACCTTATCCACCCCACTTATCTCGTAACATGAATCATCGACTTACTTCAGCTATGATTTCTGTGGGCTTCCCTTCAGCCTCCTCAAGTCAGGGTCAACCTCTTCAAATCTATTGTAAACTTTTGTGAGAGGTTAGCGTCAGGAAAACGAACCATAGGATATTATAGGGTAGTTGAAGTTGACATTCTCGGATGAGTTTGGTATCAGACCTCAGTGATGTTAGTCTCACGGAATAATGTCTTGTTGGACACTCGATATCTCAAGGTATAGGCTATGACTCAGGGAAAGCACCTTGTAGTTAATGAGTTGACGGCGATCATCAAGTACAGTAGTTGTTGACTGGCCAGATCTCTCACCCAAAGATTAATATAGGGAATTCCAACGTCCAAAACACTCTTGACATAAAGATAATGGCTTTAGGTCAAGTTATTTCCTTTTCTTTGGGTTAAATTTATGTTTGTTCTTCACTGTCACGCTCATTTTAAAGGAATGTTGGGGACACTAAAAAGACCTGTGCTCTATAACTACCCGTATACGATAAAGTAAACAAGTTCTCAGCCACCAGTAAATTCAGTATGATAACCTCCTGGGAATGACTTCCTCGCTGTGGCTGAGAATATAATATTAGGATCCACAACAGAATAAACTTGAAAAGCCAATCTGAACCAAGCGTAATGTGTTTGGGAGTTACTCAATTGAACTAGAGAACTCACCATGGTTTTAGGTTGCAGGTAGAATGTCACACAGACCAGGACTGCCTGCCCAACACTACACAGCCAAACCTTTATATACCGCACACCTTGCCTGGACCCACCGATTACTACTCTATTGTTTCGCTGCTTGATGGTGACCTTGTTTTGTCTTGTTGATTGCTTACATATTTTTTCGGCTATTGAGGGCATTAAGTTAAATGATATTTACGGTCACAATTGAAAGAAAGACTGAAACATGTTGACAGTAGGAATGTAACCGATTTTTGTATCCCTGTTCAGAGAAGTTAGAGTAGAATTCTTTTTTGGTAAGATTATTTGTCTCTTATGACCATTTGAAAATATAAATATGTCTAAATAATACTGAATTCAATAACTTATGCTTTTATAAGGGTGCAGGCAGTTCTCTACAAGTAACTCAGTCTCTTTATTTTATCCTTCAATAAATGGACAAACCTTTATAGCACAGAAGTATTTTCACAAACTGGAGACCACTGTTGCATCGGTGGTTATAAATGTGTAATAATCCCACTGTCTTATATAATTAAAATTGAAAGGATACTATTGTCTCTGATGGCTCCATATTCTTGTCCACAGCTATCATTCTGTAGTGCTATTTTTGTCAGCCCAACTTGAGATTGGTTTACAATCTCAAGTAATCTCAAATGAGCATACAAATATGAGACTTCAACTAGAGTAGATAGTAACATAAATCACCTGTTATGTGCCCCGAAGAGATTTAAATTAATAAGTAGATAGTAATCCACGCTACAGTATAGATATCCTGAGGAGATTTCAACTAATAGATAGATAGTAATCCAAGCTACCCTATACTGTAGGTGTCCTGAGGAGATTTCAACTAATAAGTAGATAGCAATCCAAGCTACCTTATAGATGTCCTGAGGAGATTTCAACTAATAAATAGATAGTAATCCAAGCTACCTTATAGATGTCCTGAGGAGATTTCAACTAATAAGTAGATAGTAATCCAAGCTACCTTATAGATGTCTTGAGGAGATTTCAACTAATGAGTAGATAAGAATCTGTACCACCTATATGGTTTCTGAGGATATTTCAATAGAAATGTACCAAGGTACTGAGGTGATTTCAATCAATAAACAAATAGTAAACCATGCAATCCTCATAAACTTCACTGAGAGATTTGAACTAGAGATAAAATAGTAATCCCAACTATCCAAATAATCCCAGCTGTCCTGTTAGGCATTACAGAGATTTCACCTGGAGAGTAAATCTGCAATCATCTGTTAGGAGGGAGGGACAAGGTAACATTTCCTTGTTGCTGACATGTATGTATGGACAGAAATAAACCTTTTGCTGCATCACTGATAATAACTGCTCTTATACATCTTTTTGTTGGCAAAATCTCTATTCCCTATTGCAGATGGTTATTTCAGGAATATTATGAAACGAGGGTAGAATATACGTTTAGTGTCAGCAAACAGAAACATGTAGAACTTCTAAAATGAACACAAATCAGCGACACATAAAAATTTGCTCAGAGATGTGTTAATTCTGTGTTCTTCCAGTATAGAGTTACACAGTAAATGATGCATCCCCCCCTCCTCCCATGAACTATTCTCTAAATACATCTGATGACACTTAGCATTCATTCTATTTATATACATCTTATTATATATCACAAAGCAATAATTTATGGTCTTCGTGGGCTTCTCTATGTCATTTTAGATAGACTGGTGTAATCTCAAGCACGTTATGAATGATGTAAGTTATTATGTATGATCTTATTGAAGTAGCTTTAAGTTAATATGATACAACAGTGATTATTTCTAACCTAACCTAACCTAATATTATTTCTAACCTAACCTAACCTAATAAATTGTTTGCTGTTAGTCAAGAAAGGATGTAAAATTTATTTGGCGTAGATAAAGAGTCATATCAATAGCATGAATAAATGCGAGATGAGCTTCGCATTATTCTACAGATAAAAATGCCCTTCATTCACGTATATGTCATCTCTTTTACTCTCTCCTCAATTTTCTACAATTGTAATATTATGGACAAATGTGCTCGAGTTGTCAAGAGTCACCAAAGGTTCTCTAGGAATAGTGTTTGTTGACGACAATACCAAGGTTGTGGTGAAACTTTATTATTTTTTGAAGTAACCTTAAAAGTTTACGAGGGTTGTGGTCAGGCTGTGTGTCTACATAGACACTGTGATATCATACATAAACTGTCAGCATGGTTCCGTATAGAATTTGAAATATAACTGCACCAAAGAATCATAATGGGGTTGAAGTCACAATACGAATTGCCTATCTCACGAGTAACCGCAAATACCAATGTTAAGGACGAGAAGACCTGGTCACGTTCCCCTCTACGATCAGACCATCGTGCATTTGTCTGCAATAATGACTGTCGTTCATGTCGTTCAAGTGATAAAAAACTGGACGCTATGGTGGCTTATGAAAAGTAGGAGATAGATAATGCTAAAATAACGCTCTGAATGAACTGATTGTTGCTTCTGCCATATCAAGTATTTATATGTTTTATATTTTCTGGGTATGAGGAATAGAGGAATAGCTCAATAATACTGTACACAGAAGTTGAAATGCAAATCGATTAGTCCGACACTCTGATATATTATTAGGAATACATCCACCCTATATAAAATAGATAAATCAATAATACCTCAAGCATTCGAAAACAAAAGTAATATATTAAGGCTTATTATGGAGTAAACACATTGAATTATGGAAAGTGTATGAACCAGCAGACCAATGCCATGTTTTTCTCCCTTTGTGAACATAATCAACCTTCATGCTGGAGAATACATTTCACACCGTATATATAGACAGGAAGTATTGACTATTTACGGTAGCCTGAAATTATTCCTTGCACATACAGTAGTTGTAGCCACTATTAAGGGGAGGTTCTCTCGTTGGTAAATTGGAAGGCTACTGATTCCTCCTAACTATACCAGAAAACAAACAGACACGCCCTTAATGGTACTAAGAGTGAATCTGCTGTTTCGTGGCACAGTTTGGATGAATCAGAGACTTTCCAATTCACCAACAAGAGAGTCTTCACCTTAACATGGAGAGTCGTTGCTACAAACTTTCAGAAACTCGAGAAACAATTATAATTTCTGATGTGCAGAGACTCGCAGTAGGAATGTTTACTGGTGAACCATGTGGATACTATCAAATAAATATATATACTCATTAAGTACCGTGTGATCGTGTATGGGAATTGAAGGCCTCTGATTCCTCCTAATTATGCCACGAAACACGCTCCTTCCATATAGATGATGTTTCGTGGCAATATTTGAAGGATTCATTTACCTCTAATTTATAACTACATTCATCACAGGGTCCTTTAAAGCTTCGGCTTATTTATACATCTACGAATTAAACATGACAGTGACTGACTTAATTGTATTGCTAGCTACCAGTCCTGAATGGTATCTTAATTAATCAGTAATGGTGTGTCGTTGATTTAACCAGATACTTGGATGATGTTATGGAATATTTCATGTGTTGTTCTTATTCCTGCAGTTTGAAGATTTATTCTGTAGATTCAATTACTATATGATACTTGGTGTTAGGTTGTATGTTGTTACCTTCTCCGCATAGACGAAAGTTCATTGTTAGATGTTATTATTGCATCATAATATAATTTTAGATAAATGATAAGTTTCTTTATAATATTTATGACGAAGATATCTCTGAAAAATACATTGTGATTTATACAAGGGTCTCGTATTCTGTAAAGAAGATTGGTATCCAGTGTGTTTATGCTTCAAATTTATCACAGTGAACATTGAAAGATCTCTTTATTTGATTTAACCAGTGTATTGCTGATATTTAAAAATTAATGTACTTTTTACCTGGATGGTTAATTTTAGAGATAAGTGTATTTTTTCATAGGATATAAGTATAATAGTTTAATATTGTATGTTAACCATATAGTTACCTTATTTATGTCTTGTGCTGATTTAATCTATTTCCAAAGAGTTCCTTTTTTTCTTGTTTGAGGAAATATAAAATAAATGTGCTCAAAATATAGTTTATTTCATGTCCATTGAACTATACACAGAAGTAAGATAAATATTTATAGTGATGGTGTGATTCATCATAATGTTTACTTTCCATAACTAACACTACGATGTCCATAGCCACCATAGCCACCAAGACCATGACTACCATAGCCATACCCGCCATTGCCACCAAGACCATAGCTGCCATAGCCGCCATGGCTGCCATGGCCATAGCCGCCATAGCCGCCATGGCTGCCATGGCCATAGCCTCCACCCAGGTGGAAGTTGCTGTGTCCATGGCCACTAGCATGACCATAGCCTCCATAGCCGCCATGTGAGCCACGTCCACCACCATAGCCTCCATATCTACTACCATGGCTGCCACCATAGCCCCCATGACCACCACCATATCCACCATAGCTGCCACCATATCCACCATAGCCACTTCCATATCCACCATACATTGGAGTGGCCACAGCCATGGCCACCACAGCAGCCACAGCAAACAGGAACACACACAAATTCTGAAATGTTAATAATTATATAATGAATGATGTATACTCTACTTAGCATTGGAATTATGTTGTGTTTTTGTGGCATAAAATATAACTTAATGAATCACTGAATCATGTCAACAGTGAGATTAAACTGTGTCGTCTCATTTAGGAATAATACAGTTTTATAAAGGTGAATAAGAACTACTGACTCCAACTGTGCAATCGATCACAACATTCACTGAATATTTCCAGTAAAATCTTACATCCTGGACAGATTTTTGGAGACTATGAACGATATCAACTTTAGCACCTCGTGTTCTTAACACTAATGTTTCTAATCTTTCTATTTTTATGATATTCGAGTAAGTAATGATATTATTGACACATATTCATCTATTATTAACTAACTGTAATAGACTGAAAGCTCTTTGAAAGCAACGAGTACATCCCCTCACAAATAAACTCGTCTGGCGGTCGTCAAAGAATATTACAAAATTCATCAGTCATTGTTGACGGGTGAAGTTAAAATATATTCACTCTTATCACTCTCTTAAATCTAAGTATTACAACGGGATGCCTTGTGTTACTGTTCAGGACGGAATGCAAAAGATGTGTTGAGGCTTTGTTAGTTACACTGTTTGGACTGTACTGTAATATACTGTAGCCTACGTACGAAGGTTCACATAGGATTTTAGTAGTACAGTAACGGAAAGGTTATTATGGATTTCACGTTGTTGTACAGAGTTGTTATTTGACGTCAGGAGTTTGAGGACGAGGGAAGTGGCAATGTCTTCACTCCTACGATCTATGCTTTTGTAAATTCCTGTAAGAATGTTCTTCTAACCAATAGGAAAATACCCGTATTTGTAGCCTTATTCTATAGACCTATACAAAGACTATGTCCTTAGCCATATATAATAAAATACTTGACTTTATGGGGAAGGATCGAGAGCGACAATGAGAGAAATATATTAGTGACAACAAATCCTGCTCGTTTTCTGAATGACCTGACTCTTAGTTTTTGGTGTGAGAGACGAATGACAATAGAGAACTGACCATGACTGTAAGGTGTTGGTGGGATGTCAACCGGATAGTGACTACCTGTCCCACACTTCACACCCAACCCTATATATATACTACACCCCCTCCCCGTCTCCTCCTAGCCACCACACCCACTCGCTGGCAGAGTGACATTGACATAGTTTTTTCTTCGTAATGTCTGCTTAGTGAGTGTCTATGCAAGGCAAATAGAATACTCCTTTTTGCCTTGTGTCTATAGTCTGTCTCTTACTTCCAGGGTTGTGACGTAAGTGAACATAGACACAGTAACACAATTATTTGTCGTACTTCCATGACCGAAAATAGCTTTGAAATTGGGAAAATAATTTAAGTGTTGACTGACTCAAGGAAAACGAAGTATCAGAATTCGTAGTGGTAAAGGTCATTAACATTATGATTAGAGTTAAAACAATGCATTAGTTCAGCCCTGAAGACATTCACAAGTGGATTAATTCTGAGTTTCTTTGGAATCCTGTAATTAATATGAGTTAGGAGTCCTGTTCCTTATATAATCCTCCTAAAGTTCATTATAAGCGTTGTATTACGTCGTCCTATAACATATTCATAAAATACAAAATAAGAATCCTATATATAAAATTTAGGATGTGATTCCCTGCATCACTGAGGGTTTTGTGTACAGCAGCAACAAACAGTAAAGAGCTTGGATCAATTATTGTTTTCCAAAATTCCTACTGTTTTATTTTGATTTTAATTATTATCATTATTATTGTTATTATAATTATTATATTTATTATTATTATTATTATTATTATTATTATTATTATTAACAACTGATATATGATTTGTTCAAAATGAACACATTTTTAATATATAGATATAGCTTAATAATAGCTTAGACGAAACCTACAAACATCGTATAGAATACTTCAGTGTGTACATGATAACGTTAATATAGTCTATGTGTTATAAAGATGTTCTGCAATGTTGTATAGAATTTTATTAATATATATGTTTTATTTGTTACTCACAGCTCGTTACATGTGCGGTAATAATAAATGACTGGGTGGAAACAGAATGTGTCTGAACTAACGCCAGACGATTTTCTCTACACCACAGGAAATATCCGTCGTCTAAGGGTTAAGATTTATCGTTACTGTCATTGTCTGAACTTGAGTGGGTTGTTGAGGTTACTATGTTTGTCCTACACTTAGTGAATCAATTATAGAACATGAAGTGCTAAAACCTACTACGGAATTATTAATGAAGGAATAATGTGCAATATAATTATCCAAAGATATTCATACTTAAATGTCAATAGAAAATATAAGGAAGAGATTAACCATTCATAGGCACCAGTCCTGTAGAATGTGTTAGTAATTTAATCATTTGCTTTTACGTATTATTAATTGTTCAGAGTTATATTTCATAAGTTCTATGATCGGAAAGTAGTTATTTAATATTCTTTTGGTGGATGTATCCCTAGTAACTGTAACAATCTCAGGTATTTTTAGATGTATCTTTATTTCTAGTTTATCATTACAATATTTGGCTTAGCATTATATTTCCATTATTTGTTTAGTAATCTAAAATATTTTTACCATAGAATCGATTTTCAAGAGGAATTTTTTGGTAGCAAGAAAATGTCCTTTTCACTTCCACATTTGCGTAATACTTCTATATTTTCTACCGTTATGATAGCAATAGGTTCAACATACACAATGATATACTGTATGACTCGTATATTTGGCAAGAATATACTTCCTTATATAATAATATCAGCTTACAATAATAAGATCAATGTTATATTCTGCTAGAACGAAAATCTACTTATGCAGACGTCAGCACACCGTAAATAATGATATAATTCCATAAAGTTTTTGTATAGTTAAGAAAGGGAAGAAACAAGACAATGAAAACAGACCCATGCATCTACCTATGAGTAATTATATCACTCATTGACATAATCATGATAACAGAGGAGTTTACAGATTTGATGGTTGATATAATATTGTTATAAGCATCCCAGGGGAAGTCTGTCAATAATGTGTTCCACATATAATAAAATTAGTAATAATAACTGTTATGTAAGTGGTGTAAGATATGGGTTATTGGAGCATCCTGTTGTGCTTACATTTAAAGAGAACTACAAACGTTTGAGGATCAATGTATTACTGTATGTACTAAAGAATGTGCTCATTACTGTATGTACTGAAGGATGTGCTCATTACTGTATGTACTGAAGGATGTGCTCATTACTGTATGTACTGAAGGATGTGCTCATTACTGTATGTACTGATGGATGTGCTCATTACTGTATGTACTGAATGATGTACTCATTACTGTATGTACTGAAGGATGTGCTCATTACTGTATGTACTGAAGGATGTGCTCATTACTGTATGTACTGAAGGATGTGCTCATTACTGTATGTACTGAAGGATGTGCTCATTACTGTATGTACTGAATGATGTGCTCATTTGATTTAATTATTGCCTTGGTAGTGTGGCTCATACTAAATTAACTCTTTATATTGCTATAAATTAAAATATTAATAATGCTTCATCTTTAGCACTGACCTTTTTTGCTTATAATTGTGAGTTTGATAATCATTCAAAACATTCACTTGTAGCCTGTTTGAGGAAATATAAAATAAATGTGCTCAAAATATAGTTTATTTCATGTCCATTGAACTATACACAGAAGTAAGATAAATATTTATAGTGATGGTGTGATTCATCATAATGTTTACTTTCCATAACTAACACTACGATGTCCATAGCCACCATAGCCACCAAGACCATGACTACCATAGCCATACCCGCCATTGCCACCAAGACCATAGCTGCCATAGCCGCCACTGCTGCCATGACCATAGCCGCCATGGCTGCCATGGCCATAGCCTCCACCCAGGTGGAAGTTGCTGTGTCCATGGCCACTAGCATGACCATAGCCTCCATAGCCGCCATGTGAGCCACGTCCACCACCATAGCCTCCATATCTACTACCATGGCTGCCACCATAGCCCCCATAACCACCACCATATCCACCATAGCTGCCACCATATCCACCATAGCCACTTCCATATCCACCATACATTGGAGTGGCCACAGCCATGGCCACCACAGCAGCCACAGCAAACAGGAACACACACAAATTCTGAAATGTTAATAATTATATAATGAATGATGTATACTCTACTTAGCATTGGAATTATGTTGTGTTTTTGTGTCATAAAATATAACTTAATGAATCACTGAATCATGTCAACAGTGAGATTAAACTGTGTCGTCTCATTTAGGAATAATACAGTTTTATAAAGGTGAATATGAACTACTGACTCCGACTGTGCAATCGATCACAACATTCACTGAATATTTCCAGTAAAATCTTACATCCTGGACAGATTTTTGGAGACTATGAACGATATCAACTTTAGCTCCTCGTGTTCTTAACGCTAATGTTTCTAATCTTTCTATTTTTATGATATTCGAGTAAGTAATGATATTATTGACACATATTGTTCTATTATTAACTAACTATAATAGACTGAAAGCTCTTTGAAAGCAACGAGTACATCCCCTCACAAATAAACTCGTCTGGCGGTCGTCAAAGAATATTACAAAATTCATCAGTCATTGTTGACGGGTGAAGTTAAAATATATTCACTCTTATCACTCTCTTAAATCAAAGTATTACAACGGGATGCCTTGTGTTACTGTTCAGGAGGGAATGTTAAGATGTGTTGAGGCTTTGTTAGTTACACTGTTTGGACTGTACTGTAATATACTGTAGCCTACGTACGACGTACGAAGGTTCACATAGGATTTTAGTAGTACAGTAACGGAAAGGTTATTATGGATTTCACGTTGTTGTACAGAGTTGTTATTTGACGTCAGGAGTTTGAGGACGAGGGAAGTGGCAATGTCTTCACTCCTACGATCTATGCTTTTTGTAAATTCCTGTAAGAATGTTCTTCTTCAAACCAATAGGAAAATACCCGTATTTGTAGCCTTATTCTTTAGACCTATACAGAGACTATGCCCTTAGCCATATATAATAAAATACTTGACTTTATGGGGAAGGATCGAGAGCGACAATGAGAGAAATATATTAGTGACAACAAATCATGCTCGTTTTCTGAATGACCTGACTGTTAGTTTTTGGTGTGAGAGACGAATGACAATAGAGAACTGACCATGACTGTAAGGTGTTGGTGGGATGTCAACCGGATAGTGACTACCTGTCCCACACTTCACACCCAACCCTATATATATACTGCACCCCCTCCCCGTCTCCTCCTAGCCACCACACCCACTCGCTGGCAGAGTGACATTGACATAGTTTTTTCTTCGTAATGTCTGCTTAGTGAGTGTCTATGCAAGGCAAATAGAATACTCCTTTTTGCCTTGTGTCTATAGTCTGTCTCTTACTTCCAGGGTTGTGACGTAAGTGAACATAGACACAGTAACACAATTATTTATCGTACTTCCGTGACCGAAAATAACTTTGAAATTTGGAAAAATAATATTTGAGTTGACTGACTGAAGGAAAACGAGGTATTAGTTTTCTCAGAGGCAAAGGTCATTAACATTATGATTAGAGTTAAAACAATGCATTAATTCAGCCCTGAAGATATCCACAAGTGGATTAATTCTGAGTTTCTGTGGAATCCGGTACTTAATATGAGTTAGGAGTCCTGTTCCTTATATAATCCTCCTAAAGTTCATTATAAACTTTGTATTACGTCGTCTTGTAATGTTTTCATAAGTTTTCTCACATAATTGTTAGTTGTAAATTTAAACGTAACTGGAAATTAGTATATATGTTACAGTAAAATCTTCAAAACAGTAAATTTGTAAATTTCCTTGATTTTCCAGAAAATTTAAAAAGTGACTGTTTCAATCAGTAAATTTACAAAATTACTAAAATTTGTAGGAAATTTACAAATATACTAATTTCAGGAGCCAGTAATTTTACAAAATTACTGATTCATCGATTATGATTTTTTATTATGATTTTTTACACAAACGAGCAGAAGCACACATCATCTAAAGTCAAATGATCCAATTTATTCACAAAACAGGATTAAAAAGAACATAATGATCTAATTTATTCATAAAACAGGATTAAAAAGAACATAAAGGGTGTGTGTGTGTGGGGGGGGGGGGGGTGGCTTGCACTATGGTAGTGTCAACATACTAGGCTACTTATTTGGACATGTCAGACTGGAGTGACATTTGGAGTTACACTTGAGGTCGTTTCTGAAACTAGAACATTTATTTGTTCCTCATCTCTTTTAACTTCTTCAAGCAGTGTTGAGTATTCCTCCTTGTTAAAAAAGATATAGCATTTTCCTGATTGTTTAATATTCAGAAGTTCCTCTTTGAAACGATCTTCAATACTGCTTGGGGTTGCCATCTTGACGCTCAACAGCTTTGCTCTGCCTCACAGTTCCCCGATGTACTAAACTATTTTTTTTTTTCCAGTTGATGAAATCAGCTACTTTTGAAGCAGTTTGAAGCAGTTTACTGATTCATCGATAACTATCTTGAATATTGCTTGGGTTTGCGAAGCAGTATTTTTTGCAGTTGGTCAAATCTGCGAAGCAGTTCGAAGCAGTTTAATGATTCATCGATAACGATCAGTAAATTTGTAAATAACCTACAAATCTTAGTAATTTTATAAATTTACTGATTGAAACAGTCACTTTGTAAATTTACTGAAAATTCTAGGAAATTTACAAATTTACTGTTTTGAAGATTTTACTGTAACATATATAATTTAAAATGTGACTCCTTGAATAACTGAGTGTTTTGTGCACAGCAGCAACAAACGGTAAATAACTTGCATCAATTTTTGTATTCCAAAATTCCCACTTTTTTTTATTACTATTAACCACTGATATATGATTTCTCAAAATTAACACATTTTTAATATATAGATATAGCTTAATAATAGCTTAGCCGAAACCTACAAACATCGTATAGAATACTACAGTGTGTACATGATAACGTTAATATAGTCTATGTGTTATAAAGATGTTCTGCAATGTTGTATAGAATTTTATTAATATATATGTTTTATTTCTTACTCACAGCTCGTTACATGTGCGGGTAATAATAAATGACTGGGTGGAAACAGGATGTGTCTGAACTAACGCCAGACGATTTTCTCTACACCACAGGAAATATCCGTCGTCTAAGGGTTAAGATTTATTGTTACTGTCATTGTCTGAACTTGAGTGAGTTGTGTCTGACCTCAAGTGGATTGTGACTGGCTAAAAACAAGGGTGTGGTGGAAACACTTATAGTATTTCACTCAGTGTAAAGTTTCGATCCTTGAACCTAGCAAGGATTTTATTATCTATGTACAGTACTGGCTGTGTGATAAAGGTGGAACACTCCACTAATACACAGCTTACAACACATGATTTCATAATGTTTATGCCACCATGTAATAGGAATACATCCACCCAATACAAGATGTATATTATCTCAATAATTCACTTGCATAAATATTGTAAATTGACTTTTTACAGAGCAAATCAATAAACAATATTATGTAAAGTACATATTTGTTACTATGTGGTTAGAACCAAATTCGATCAGGAAAATGAAAGTATCGCCATCATTAGAAAATATTGAACACGTAAAAATCTTGATCCTCAATCACACAACAATCATTGCCACGTCTAGAATCGAATGAGGTTACTATGTTTGTCCTACACTTAGTGAATCAATTATAAAACGTGATGTGCTAAAACTCACGGCGGAATAATTAACGAAGGAAAAGAGGAAAATATTGGTACTTATAAAATGTCCTTTTCACTTCCACATTTGCGTAATACTTCTATATTTTCTACCGTTATGATAACAATAGGTTCAACATACACAATGATATACTGTATGACTCATATATTTGGCAAGAATTCACTTCCTTATATAATAATATCAGCTTACAATAATATGGCCAATATTATGTTCTACTAGAACAAAAATCTACTTACGCAGACGTCAGCACACCGTAAATAATGATATAATTCCATAAAGTTTTTGTGTAGTCAAGAAAGGGAAGAAACAAGACAATGAAAACAGACCCATGCATCTACCTATGAGTAATTATATCACTCATTGACATAATCATGATAACAGAGGAGTTTACAGATTTGATGGTTGATATAATATTGTTATAAGCATCCCAGGGGAAGTCTGTCAATAATGTGTTCCACATATAATAAAATTAGTAATAATAACTGTTATGTAAGTGGTGTAAGATATGGGTTATTGGAGCATCCTGTTGTGCTTACATTTAAAGAGAACTACAAACGTTTGAGGATCAATGTATTACTGTATGTATTAAAGGATGTGCTCATTACTGTATGTACTGAAGGATGTGCTCATTACTGTATGTACTGAAGGATGTGCTCATTACTGTATGTACTGAAGGATGTGCTCATTACTGTATGTACTGAAGGATGTGCTCATTACTGTATGTACTGAAGGATGTGCTCATTACTGTATGTACTGAAGGATGTGCTCATTACTGTATGTACTGAAGGATGTGCTCATTACTGTATGTACTGAATGATGTGCTCATTTGATTTAATTATTGCCTTGGTAGTGTGGCTCATACTAAATTAACTCTTTATATTGCTATAAATTAAAATATTAATAATGCTTCATCTTTAGCACTGACCTTTTTTGCTTATAATTGTGAGTTTGATAATCATTCAAAACATTCACTTGTAGCCTGTTTGAGGAAATATAAAATAAATGTGCTCAAAATATAGTTTATTTCATGTCCATTGAACTATACACAGAAGTAAGATAAATATTTATAGTGATGGTGTGATTCATCATAATGTTTACTTTCCATAACTAACACTACGATGTCCATAGCCACCATAGCCACCAAGACCATGACTACCATAGCCATACCCGCCATTGCCACCAAGACCATAGCTGCCATAGCCGCCACTGCTGCCATGACCATAGCCGCCATGGCTGCCATGGCCATAGCCTCCACCCAGGTGGAAGTTGCTGTGTCCATGGCCACTAGCATGACCATAGCCTCCATAGCCGCCATGTGAGCCACGTCCACCACCATAGCCTCCATATCTACTACCATGGCTGCCACCATAGCCCCCATAACCACCACCATATCCACCATAGCTGCCACCATATCCACCATAGCCACTTCCATATCCACCATACATTGGAGTGGCCACAGCCATGGCCACCACAGCAGCCACAGCAAACAGGAACACACACAAATTCTGAAATGTTAATAATTATATAATGAATGATGTATACTCTACTTAGCATTGGAATTATGTTGTGTTTTTGTGTCATAAAATATAACTTAATGAATCACTGAATCATGTCAACAGTGAGATTAAACTGTGTCGTCTCATTTAGGAATAATACAGTTTTATAAAGGTGAATATGAACTACTGACTCCGACAATGCAATCGATCACAACATTCACTGAATATTTCCAGTAAAATCTTACATCCTGGACAGATTTTTGGAGACTATGAACGATATCAACTTTAGCACCTCGTGTTCTTAACGCTAATGTTTCTAATCTTTCTATTTTTATGATATTCGAGTAAGTAATGATATTATTGACACATATTGTTCTATTATTAACTAACTATAATAGACTGAAAGCTCTTTGAAAGCAACGAGTACATCCCCTCACAAATAAACTCGTCTGGCGGTCGTCAAAGAATATTACAAAATTCATCAGTCATTGTTGACGGGTGAAGTTAAAATATATTCACTCTTATCACTCTCTTAAATCAAAGTATTACAACGGGATGCCTTGTGTTACTGTTCAGGAGGGAATGCAAAAGATGTGTTGAGGCTTTGTTAGTTACACTGTTTGGACTGTACTGTAATATACTGTAGCCTACGTACGACGTACGAAGGTTCACATAGGATTTTAGTAGTACAGTAACGGAAAGGTTATTATGGATTTCACGTTGTTGTACAGAGTTGTTATTTGACGTCAGGAGTTTGAGGACGAGGGAAGTGGCAATGTCTTCACTCCTACGATCTATGCTTTTTGTAAATTCCTGTAAGAATGTTCTTCTTCAAACCAATAGGAAAATACCCGTATTTGTAGCCTTATTCTTTAGACCTATACAAAGACTATGCCCTTAGCCATATATAATAAAATACTTGACTTTATGGGGAAGGATCGAGAGCGACAATGAGAGAAATATATTAGTGACAACAAATCATGCTCGTTTTCTGAATGACCTGACTGTTAGTTTTTGGTGTGAGAGACGAATGACAATAGAGAACTGACCATGACTGTAAGGTGTTGGTGGGATGTCAACCGGATAGTGACTACCTGTCCCACACTTCACACCCAACCCTATATATATACTGCACCCCCTCCCCGTCTCCTCCTAGCCACCACACCCACTCGCTGGCAGAGTGACATTGACATAGTTTTTTCTTCGTAATGTCTGCTTAGTGAGTGTCTATGCAAGGCAAATAGAATACTCCTTTTTGCCTTGTGTCTATAGTCTGTCTCTTACTTCCAGGGTTGTGACGTAAGTGAACATAGACACAGTAACACAATTATTTATCGTACTTCCATGACCGAAAATAGCTTTGAAATTTGGAAAAATAATATTTGAGTTGACTGACTGAAGGAAAAACGAGGTATTAGATTTCTCAGAGGCAAAGGTCATTAACATTATGATTAGAGTTAAAACAATGCATTAATTCAGCCCTGAAGACATTCACAAGTGGATTAATTCTGAGTTTCTTTGGAATCCTGTAATTAATATGAGTTAGGAGTCCTGTTCCTTATATAATCCTCCTAAAGTTCATTATAAGCGTTGTATTACGTCGTCCTATAACGTATTAATAAGGTTTTTTCTTATAATGGTAGTTGTAAATTGGAAAGTCACACAAAATAAGAATCCTATATATAATTTTGGATGTGATTCCCTGCATCACTGAGGGTTTTGTGTACAGCAGCAACAAACAGTAAAGAGCTTGGATCAATTATATTTATTGTTTTCCAAAATTCCTACTGTTTTATTTTGATTTGTCATTATTATTATTATTATTATTATTATTATTATTATTATTAACAACTGATATATGATTTGTTCAAAATGAACACATTTTTAATATATAGATATAGCTTAATAATTGCTTAGACGAAACCTGCAAACATCGTATAGAATACTTCAGTGTGTACATGATAACGTTAATATAGTCTATGTGTTATAAAGATGTTCTGCAATGTTGTATAGAATTTTATTAATATATATGTTTTATTTCTTACTCACAGCTCGTTACATGTGCGGGTAATAATAAATGACTGGGTGGAAACAGGATGTGTCTGAACTAACGCCAGACGATTTTCTCTACACCACAGGAAATATCCGTCGTCTAAGGGTTAAGATTTATTGTTACTGTCATTGTCTGAACTTGAGTGAGTTGTGTCTGACCTCAAGTGGATTGTGACTGGCTAAAAACAAGGGTGTGGTGGAAACACTTATAGTATTTCACTCAGTGTAAAGTTTCGATCCTTGAACCTAGAAAGGATTTTATTATCTATGTACAGTACTGGCTGTGTGATAAAGGTGGAACACTCCACTAATACACAGCTTACAACACATGATTTCATAATGTTTATGCCACCATGTAATAGGAATACATCCACCTATTACAAGATGTATATTATCTCAATAATTCACTTGCATAAATATTGTAAATTGACTTTTTACAGAGCAAATCAATAAACAATATTATGTAAAGTACATATTTGTTACTATGTGGTTAGAACCAAATTCGATCAGGAAAATGAAAGTATCGCCATCATTAGAAAATATTGAACACGTAAAAATCTTGATCCTCAATCACACAACAATCATTGCCACGTCTAGAATCGAATGAGGTTACTATGTTTGTCCTACACTTAGTGAATCAATTATAAAACGTGATGTGCTAAAACTCACGGCGGAATAATTAACGAAGGAAAAGAGGAAAATATTGGTACTTATAAAATGTCCTTTTCACTTCCACATTTGCGTAATACTTCTATATTTTCTACCGTTATGATAACAATAGGTTCAACATACACAATGATATACTGTATGACTCATATATTTGGCAAGAATTCACTTCCTTATATAATAATATCAGCTTACAATAATATGGCCAATATTATGTTCTACTAGAACAAAAATCTACTTACGCAGACGTCAGCACACCGTAAATAATGATATAATTCCATAAAGTTTTTGTGTAGTCAAGAAAGGGAAGAAACAAGACAATGAAAACAGACCCATGCATCTACCTATGAGTAATTATATCACTCATTGACATAATCATGATAACAGAGGAGTTTACAGATTTGATGGTTGATATAATATTGTTATAAGCATCCCAGGGGAAGTCTGTCAATAATGTGTTCCACATATAATAAAATTAGTAATAATAACTGTTATGTAAGTGGTGTAAGATATGGGTTATTGGAGCATCCTGTTGTGCTTACATTTAAAGAGAACTACAAACGTTTGAGGATCAATGTATTACTGTATGTACTAAAGAATGTGCTCATTACTGTATGTACTGAAGGATGTGCTCATTACTGTATGTACTGAAGGATGTGCTCATTACTGTATGTACTGAAGGATGTGCTCATTACTGTATGTACTGAAGGATGTGCTCATTACTGTATGTACTGAATGATGTACTCATTACTGTATGTACTGAAGGATGTGCTCATTACTGTATGTACTGAAGGATGTGCTCATTACTGTATGTACTGAAGGATGTGCTCATTACTGTATGTACTGAAGGATGTGCTCATTACTGTATGTACTGAATGATGTGCTCATTTGATTTAATTATTGCCTTGGTAGTGTGGCTCATACTAAATTAACTCTTTATATTGCTATAAATTAAAATATTAATAATGCTTCATCTTTAGCACTGACCTTTTTTGCTTATAATTGTGAGTTTGATAATCATTCAAAACATTCACTTGTAGCCTGTTTGAGGAAATATAAAATAAATGTGCTCAAAATATAGTTTATTTCATGTCCATTGAACTATACACAGAAGTAAGATAAATATTTATAGTGATGGTGTGATTCATCATAATGTTTACTTTCCATAACTAACACTACGATGTCCATAGCCACCATAGCCACCAAGACCATGACTACCATAGCCATACCCGCCATTGCCACCAAGACCATAGCTGCCATAGCCGCCACTGCTGCCATGACCATAGCCGCCATGGCTGCCATGGCCATAGCCTCCACCCAGGTGGAAGTTGCTGTGTCCATGGCCACTAGCATGACCATAGCCTCCATAGCCGCCATGTGAGCCACGTCCACCACCATAGCCTCCATATCTACTACCATGGCTGCCACCATAGCCCCCATAACCACCACCATATCCACCATAGCTGCCACCATATCCACCATAGCCACTTCCATATCCACCATACATTGGAGTGGCCACAGCCATGGCCACCACAGCAGCCACAGCAAACAGGAACACACACAAATTCTGAAATGAAGAAATTAGAAATATGGGAAAGAAAGTAAGTAATGAGTAAAGTCATTAATTTTATACTGGGGGATAATAATTTTCATCCTGTGGTCATATTGATTCCACCACTGTCTTTCTAATTCTCCTTATTCAGAACGTTGGAAATACTTCTTGACTCCAGACTGAGTAAATGTCTGACTCGAAAACGAAAGACGAATGACGGAGCTGAATACAATGTTTTCTTTTGTAAAACGTTGTCAGTATGATTACTTTGCTGTGTAATAACGTTGTATTGTAACATTATAATTAGTGGAGTTTATGTTCTAAGTGTACCAAGGTTGTAATGATACTGTGTTTTCTGTAATATAAGAGTGAAGAAACTTAACACTGATTATTAACTGCAACGACACAAAACTGTTTGGTGTTTATCCTCAAACAGCGTGATAAAACTACGCTAAACCAAAACTAACATATTGTACAACCTTCTTTGTGTACTCTTTAATCATATAATTATGTTTATAAAGACAGTACTGACGAATAGTAAATAATTGCGGAATATGTATTGGAAAATGAAGAGATCTATGTATTCTGTAAGTTGTTTTTCTGTGGGTAATGAATATGTACTGGAAACTGGAAAGACCTCTCTATATATAGGTTTGTGTGTATTTCCTTCTGTTGGGTAGTGAATGGAGGTAAAGAACTAACCATGGCTGTAAGGTGTTGGTGAGATGTCAACCAGATCAACACTGCATATCCCACACTCCACACCCAACCCTATATATACACACTGTCATCACCTCACTACACCACATCAACTCACTACTCGCTGGGTGGGAGAGGGACCTTGACTGTTACTCTTTCATTTTTTTTTTTAGTTTGGATGTGTGAGAGTGAGACACACCCTTTTTTATATTTTCAAACGTGACTACTTTTAGACTAATGATTCTTTCTGATAATAAAAAATAAAATAAAAAAGAATAGCACACACGAAAATCTCTGTTGCTGTGTAAAAATATGAGGGATATCCAGACTGGCTGCTTGCTAAATATAGAAGTAGACAGATACTGGGGCTGGTACTAAATGAACTCAGAGCGGAATTTATGCATAACTTCATTACGCCACCCACCTGTACATTGGATTTGAGGTCATGACGAATGTCGGACCATGAAAAAGCAGATAGATTATGTTTTATGACATTTACACTTTTCTCAATTACTTTTTCATCAAGACCGTTTAATTAATCTATGTGTTTCTTAATTATAGACTTGTGCCCGACACCTGCCTACAAAATTTGGTAACAGTGTCTACCCGCCGTCATTTGCCTCTCATGTGGAAGCGGCTTAAGTGTTTTTTATGTTTGATTAATTTCTTTCAGGGTATATTTTCGTGGGTATGTCCCAATATTATCTATGTACAGAAGACTTTCCTCTACTTTTCGATAAAACAATATTCTCGCACCACACCTTTTACAGATTTCAGTATTTCAGTATTTGTCAGTTTTTCGAAATCTACACACACTACTCAACATATGAATCTCTACTGCTCCTACATCAAATTTTTATACTCATTCAATATAATTGTTTCACTTCTAGATAGTGTGTGTGTTAGCCTTCCTTCATGGAGTCCTCTTGCAGTCCTCTTTTGTTCTAGTCGATGATTTCATCTCACCAGCTACTTTTCTCCCTTGATCTACTATATTTTTCTACTTCCCTTTTCACATCTTCCTTTCTATTCATTATTATGGAGAAGGAATCATTCAGAGATTATTTATGGCAATATTGAACTCAGAGACAAGTGTTGTTCGTGATATTTTTATCTATATTATGAAGGGTGAAGGAAATGTGGATAATGCATTCTAAAGGGTTTGAGATGAATGAGAGTGCTGCTGGGGTGGAACAAATAAAAGAGTTTTTGTTGTATGTTGGACAGAACTGTGTTGATCATAAAGGATGAACGTTTTTGACTGTGGGAAGCGTCGATACTTCAGTACACAATATCCTTCTAAATACTGAAACACATAGTTAGGGATGACCCAAGTAGAGTGGGCACAGAGTACTGTTTCCTCAGTTTGGAAATTCAATAGTTGAAGGCATTAAAGTAAAATTATATTGAATAATTCTAAGATCACTAGGCTACTAAGTACATCAACCCATTTCCCAAACTATATTCAATGTAGCCGCTTAATGATAGCTGTAATAACACATCTGAAACTTGTTTGATGGAATAGAATGTGTATGATGTCGACCTACAGAGCATCAACTGGCACTTGTTTATGTCCTTTAGAGGAGATTCTCTTGTTAGTGAATTAGAAGACCAATGATTCCTCCTATAACTATACCAGGAAACAGACCTCCCAACAATGTAACATCAGGGTCGTCTGTTTCACGGCATAGTTTGGAGGAATCACAGACCTTCCAATTCACCAACAAGAGAATCTCCCCTTAAAGTATCAGTTATATAGGGATAATAACAACTCTGGTTACTAAAGATTAATAAATGAACGAGTTCTGTAACGACTGTATTTATTTTATGCGAGAAGCTTTATACAAAAGTAGTGAGATGATATGTCATTCGGATATACATAATTATTGTCATACACATTTATTTACTTTCCATGTCCGTATCCGCCATGTCCGCCACCGTGTCCGTAACCACCATGTCCGCCACCGTGTCCAAAGCCGCCGCCGCCATGTCCGTATCCGCCACCATGTCCGTAGCCTCCGCCGCCATGTCCGTAGCCGCCGCCGCCGCTATACAGGTTGAAGTTGTTGTGTCCCCATCCGGCTGAGTATCCGTGTCCACTACCTAGCCCTCCAAAGAAGCCATGTCCTCCGCCGTGCCCATAGCCTCCACCATGACCAAAGCCACCACCATAGCCGCCCCCGTGACCACCATGGCCTCCGTGACCACCATGACCACCTGGAGCCGCCACAGCAACACCCAACACAGCAGCCACCGCCAACACGGTCATAGACAACTTCTGAAATAGTGTGAAAATAGTGTGAAATAGTATTGAAATTATGTGAAAATAGTGTGAAATAGTATGGATATGGTGTGAAAATAGTGTGGAAATAGTGTGAAATAGTTTGGAAATTGTGTGAAAATAGTGTGAAATGGTGTGAAATAGTGTGAAAGTGGTTTAGAAAATAGTGTGAAAATGATTTAGAAAATAGTGTGAAAACAGTGTGGAAAGAAGAGCGTCATGGACAAGACGGAATAATACCTTGGTAATACTGTGGTAATACTGTTATGTAGTGTGGCACCAGTGTTGTTAAAATGCTGTGTTGGTTGTAATTAATTAAACCAGTTTGCTGATTTTCGTTTGTTGTTGCTGTTTCATTTCTTATTTACATTAGCTTCCTACGAGGCTGTAAGATGCCAGCTCTGTAGGTATTGAGAGTCTGACTTGAAATATAACAGGAGTAATGAGTGTTATTCTGTATGGACTGTATAACGTATCAATAATGTTGGAGTGTTTTAATTAAGGGGGATGTATACTTTTGGTACGTACATTGGAGAGCCTTGGGTTTTCCAAAGTATGCCAGGAAACAGGACCAGATTGACAAAAATAATGTTGGCTTGTTGCTCGGAATAGTTTGGAGGAATTATATATTATCTCCAAAAATGGCAAAACTATACCCTCCCTTAATGCTGTGATATCGTACTAGTCAATGATGAGTCAGGTAGAGAGTCTTAAGTGTTTCATTGGTGGGATATTACTGCTGTGTCTGGATTAAGTGTGTCTGGATTAGTGTGTCTGGATTAAGTGTGTCTGGATTATGTGTATCTGGTTGAGTGTGTCTGGATTAAGTGTGTCTGGATTAAGTGTGTCTGGATTAAGTGTGTCATTGGTGTGTCATTAAAAGTGTGTCTGGATTAAGTGTGTCATTGGTGTGTCATTAAAAGTGTGTCTGGATTAAGTGTGTCTGGATTAAGTGTGTCTGAATTAAGTGTATCTGGATTAAGTGTGTCATTGGTGTGTCATTAAAAGTGTGTCTGGATTAAGTATGTCATTGGTGTGTCATTAAGAGTGTCTGGATTAAGTGTGTCATTGGTGTGTCATTAAAAGTGTGTCTGGATTAAGTGTGTCATTGGTGTGTCATTAAAAGTGTGTCTGGATTAAGTGTGTCTGGATTAAGTGTGTCTGAATTAAGTGTATCTGGATTAAGTGTGTCATTGGTGTGTCATTAAAAGTGTGTCTGGATTAAGTGTGTAATTGGTGTGTCATTGGTGTGTCATTAAAAGTGTGTCATTGGTGTGTCATTATACCAAGTGCATCAAACGTAATTATAAACACAACCACTAGACTCTGGTTCATGTGGCTGAATTATTACAGAACAGATGTGAAATTATACAAGTCGTGGTCGTAAAAGAATATTAATAGGTCTTTTTTCTTCATCATTCCCTGCAGTTAAGTCAGAACAGAGAGAGAGAGAGAGAGAGAGAGAGAGAGAGAGAGAGAGAGAGAGAGAGAGAGAGAGAGAGAGAGAGAGAGAGAGAGAGAGAGAGAAACAAGAAGGGCGTTTTCAGAGACTGCAATCCTCCACCAAGGCCTATCATCCCCAACTTAATAAATCCCTTCTCCGGCCAAATACTCGTGAATCTCTACGGGGAAAGTCACCCAAATCTCATCCTCATTTTTAACAATAATAACTGTGGAGAAGGATTGCTCTCATACCTCACACTGTGCTTTACTGATCGTCTTCTAAATCTAATATTTTTTTTCTTGATACATATCCTATTTGTCCACTAAAATTAATAAAAATTGATTCATATCTATTTAAAAATATCTTGCTGACAGACAGACTGACTGACAAACAGACTGACAGACAAATACGAAAGCATAACCTTTCCAGTTTCACTGACGGGGGTAAAATTAGCTAATCCTTCAAATTCTCACAGATCTTGAAATGAGTGAGTGAGTTTTGTTCTAATCCTTCAAATTCTCTAAGATCTTGAAGTGAGTGAGTGAGTGAGTTTTGTTCTAATCCTTCAAATTCTCAAAGATATTTCGAAGTGACTGAGTGAGTTTTGTTCTAATCCTTCAAATTCTTAAAGATCTTGGAATGAGTGAGTGAGTTTTGTTCTAATCCTTCAAATTCTCAAAGATCTTGGAATGAGTGAGTGAGTTTTGTTCTAATCCTTCAAATTATCACAGATCTTGAAGTGAGATTTGTTCTAATCCTTCAAATTCTCTGAGTGAGTTTTGTTCTAATCCTTCAAATTCTCTAAAGATCTTTGAGTGAGTGAGTGAGTGAGTTTTGTTGTTTGTTGTTGCAAGCGTCGCCTTACCATGTTGATGTTAGAATGTGAACGAGACGAGAACTGCCTACCCAAAACTCCACGCCCAAGTCTTTATATACCACACCACCTCCACGATCGTCACCACACCTCCATTGTTTTCTCTGCTCGGCCTTGCTTTATTATGCTGATGGCTTAGATTTAATATTTTTTTGGGTAGTGGTGGTGGTGGTGATGGTGGTGGGAGTGGTGGTGATGATGGTAGTGATATTGTGGGTGGGGGTGGTAGTGGTGGTATTGGGGATGGTGGTGGTGGTGTAGTCGGTGGTTTTGGTACTGGGAAAGGGTGGTGGTAGTAGTGGTGTTGTGGGTGGTAGTGGTATTGGTGGTGATATTGGAAAGGGGTAGTGGTAGTGGTGGTGGGGTAGGTGGGAATGGGTTAATGTGAGGGTGATAGTTGTGGGGGTAGTGGTAGTGGTATTGGTGGAGGTTTGGGGGGGAGTGGGTGGTAGTAGCAATAGTGAAGGTGTGAATGAAAGTGGGAAACGCCTTTTGTTTTATTTTTATTATTTTTAAATTTTTTTTAGAGATAATATGATATCGAGACAAAGTGCCGGGTTTTATGGTTTCATTCATTATTTATTGTGCATTCTTCTCCCTACCATTTTCGCAAGGTAATCGCTCCGCTGAGACAGACACACACACGCACACACACACACACACACACACACACACACACACACACGACCACCTTCACATGTATATATTTACTCACAGACTAATTAAATTTTGAGAATCATGTGAGAGGAGATGTTTACCTTTTGGTTTGGTACTCTTAATTAAGGGGATATTCTCTTGTTGTTGAATAGGAAGAGAATTGTATTCCTCCAAAGTAAGCTACAAAACAGATACATCACTCATATGTTAAGGTACTAGTCAGCTATATTCAGCTATCTTTTGGAGGAATGTATTCAGCTATACAGTATTTTGGTGGAATCTACCAGCCTCCATGTCTACCACAACAAATAACCAATTTAAATAGACTCGTGTGAAAACTAATCAGAGTGACCGTAAATAAGATCATTAATTAAATTGCTGGGTGAATACTGATACTCATTAGGAGAAGAACTTTTTTTTGGTATATTGAAGGACAACTGAAGCCTCCAAACTATGTCACGAAACAGATCCCCTATTAGTAACACCGAGGTGATTAGTTTCCTGAGATGGTTTGGAGGAATCAGTAACCTTCAAATTTACCAAAAAGAGTTACTCCCTGAAGGACCCTGTGATCGTGTACGAAAATTGGAGGTAATTGAGTCCTTCAAATATTGCCACGAAACACTACCTATAGGGAAGGAGCTTGTTTCGTGGCATTTTAAGGTGGAATCAGAAGCCTCCAATTTTCTGACTTATCACAGGGTCCCTTAATTAATTAAGTTGGCAACACAGGTTAACAAGTGAGTTAGCTGACTTATGATATTGGTTATAATTTTGAGGTTACAGTTTCCTCCATTTACATAATTCCACACAGTAACAATCTTGGGTGTCCAGTATTGTGGTATCATAATTATTTCTTGGCACATTATGGTTGAATTATCATTAACTTTCATTCGGCTTTAAAATCCCATGGTTCATTAAAAGAATAAGAGTTTATTTAATTCATGTATGGTCAAGGAAGGACACAAGTTTTGCCTCATACGTCCCCTTTACACATTATAATATAGACTATGTGTAACTGAATGGGACATGGCTGAGTAAACTGTCTTGAGAACTGTACACCTAAAATCAACTGTAACCTCCATTATCATTATATTGGCTCATGTAAGATGCCAATTGAAGCACAACCTATAATTATCATCTCTTTTAGGATTGCAATGCCCGGACATAAACCAGAGTCTTTTTTTAATCCATCGTGACTGGTTGTTCCGACTAATAGTAGTAACATCTCGTAAAACCAAAGTCCTTATTTAATTGTAGTGGGATCTCGTAAAACCAGAGTTCTTTTTTAATCCATCAAGACTGGTTGTTTCGACTAATAGTAGTAGGATCTTGTAACTTATATCATCCTAAATAACGTGGCTCGGTCATATAACTTTCCCGTAGTTACCAAGGACAGTGAAATCGTGTTGGAGTATCCTACGATTTTGGTAATCAAGTTGGATATAACTTCCTTCACCATTGTAACTCACAAGAGAAGTTTCAATGGCCGAATAGATATCATTGTGTAATCATTCTTTTCTATCTCACAAAGACTCATTTAACTTTTCCATTGTATTATCACAAATAAATGTTGGTAATTCTCAGCAGAGGAAGGAACAAATAAATCAGAGTTAAGGTGAAACGTCACGATAAAAATAGTTACGGTACTGTACATGGTGGACTAAAAACCAGACATCTAGGTTTACAAATGATGGCCAATACGTCAAGTTGTTACTGCAGGTGTCAACTTCTAGATTACTGTCACTTCTGTGTTGGTGTGAAGAATGAATGACGTGACGTGTGTGTGTGTGTGTGTGTGTTTGTTTTTTGTTTGTTTGTTTGTTGTTTGTTGTTCGTGTGTGAGCGTGAACTTGTGTGTGTATATTTGTTTGTTTGTTTATATCTGTGTGTGTGTGCATGTGTATGAGAGAGAGATAACGTCTGTCTCTCCACATCTATGCGTCTGTGTATGTGACTTATTTGTATATGTGCGATTAGGTATACACTTGTAAATATGTTTGTGACTGCATGCGTCTGTATATAACTACGAGAAAGCAATTAATGTGAATGTGTAAATGTATATGCGTGTATATTTGTATGTCTGCATGTGTGTGAATGTGTATGTATGTACGTGTGAGTGTGTGTATTGTTACTGCCATCTGTTTGGGGTGAGTGACAGCTCAAAAAAAATAATGTTGATTACAGTGGACAATCGCCAGAACGTGGGAAACGCGAGGACATGACATATACACACACAATTATTATACACTGTGTATATATATATATATATATATATATATATATATATATATATATTCCATTCAAGTGTCAAGGATTTACCAGTTGTGAGAAAAATACTCATTATTTAAGTATTGTGACGAAGGTTTGATCATTATTTTAATTGTGTCTCTTAACTTTGTCACACACCTGTGTTCGTTACATCACTCTAGTAAGGAACTCTGAACATGTGCCAATATTCACAGATGGTAATAAAACTCATATTCAACAAGTAATTGGAATTGAAGTAGGGTTGCATAATCCTTCCTCCTTTTGTTGTTGCTGATATACTGAAACTAATGTCATCGATTTGATGTAAATCTTTTTTATCTTATAAAAGAAAGGGAATGCAAAATATAGAATAACTTGACTTCATTAATGCATACCATCCCATGATTATTAGCATAAATTTCTATTTTTATTTAACAATAACAACAACTCACTTAGTTGATGTATGAGTATATTGTATTGCTTTATTATCCATTTACATATCAGTCTTTGGTGGCTATTTATTTCAAACTTATATAATATAGTTTCCACTCTTTATGAAACACTTGGTAACTCATTTATTATAGATTTACTACTAATAGAACACTTGGTAATGCAATGATTATAGTTTCTAGTCATGATAGAAAACTGGGTAATTTATTTATTATAGATTCTAGTCCTAATAAAACACTTGGTAACTTATGTATTATAGTTTCTACTCGTAATATATTAATTACTTGGTAATAAAAAGATCCATATAAACTGTACGACCTGCATTTATTAACATTAAGTGATGTTTAACAATACATATGGTGGGATGAATTGGGTCATGATGATAGGAAGGTCTGATGGTTTGTTTACTTTCCATATCCCTTTCCACCACCATAGCCGCCACCATAGCCGCCACCATAGCCGCCACCGTAGCCGCCACCGTGTCCACCTCCGAATCCGCCGCCATGGCCGCCGCCTCCGTAGCCGCCGCCGCCCAGATGGAAGTTGTTGTGTCCACTGCCGCCAGCGTAGCCGCCGCCACCACGACCATGTCCGGCAAAGAAGCCATGTCCGCCACCAAAGCCGCCGCCATGTCCGCCGCCGTACCCACCACCATGTCCGCCACCAAAGCCACCACCATATCCACCACCGTGTCCACCACCGTGTCCACCACCACCGTGTCCACCACCACCATAGCCACCATGACCACCTGGAGCCGCCACAGCAGCCGCCACCACAGCCGCCACAGCCATAAGGAACATTGACAGTTTCTGAAATACACAAGCAATAAAATGTATAATACCCATTGTCACGTTAAGGGACTCTGTGATCATTATAGTCAGAAAATTGGAGGTAAACGAGTCCTTCATATATTGCCACGAAACACCACCTATATGGAAGGAGCCGGTCTCGTGGCATAGTCAGGAGGAAACAGAAGCCTCCAATTTTCATACGTGATCACTGGGTCTTTAATTAAGGGTTCGTCTGTTGTGGGAAAATTAGAGGGCTACAGATTCCTCCATACTATGCCAGGAAACATACAACCTCACTGATACTCTAATAGGGGATCTGTTTCGTGGTATATATTGGAGGAATCAATTGTAGAGAATGAACAGTTTTATGCTTCTCTTTATCTGACAGTAGTAAATATTCTTTTTGTGGTTTTAAGTGTTAATGTGACCTGGTTTAAATGTGGTACAAGTGCTGTATAAATCGTCTGATATTTTGCTAAGTAAGTTACATTTTCGTGAGTCTATAGGTAATTATATGTCAATGATTAATACGTCTAATGGTTTGCTAGATAAGTCAGTTACATTTATTTTCGTGAATCTCTTGGTAACAGTATGTTAATAACTAGATCATCTGTTTGATAATTTAATGTCGACTTTACAAAATTGTCTTGAAGCTTAAATTCTAAGTTCAAATTTGGCCTTTGTACACCCAGTCCTAAGCCAAAATTGTCTTGAAGTTTCCATTCTAAGTTCAAATTTGGCCTTTGTATACCCAGTCCTAATCCTGAAGAAATCCCTAAACTCTATCACATTAATTCATATTCTGCTGACGCTTCCCTTCCCTCCCTCTACCATTGTGTCATCTGATAAACATATTCTTTATATAATTTTATGTGTAATATGTCGATGAGGGGATATTGGTGTGTTGGTAATTCTGAAGTAAAGGATTCCTCCAAACTATTCCAAGCAACAGGCCACAACTATTTTAGATCATCTGGTTCTGTTTCCTGGCCAACTTTGGGGGAATCAAGGCGTTTTAATGTATCAAAAAGTACACTACTAACCCCTTAATTGGAAAACGTTTGGAAAGGTGACCTAGAAAAATCTCCACTAATCGTGTTACTTGTTCCAGTTATTATTTGGATATTCTTTAGTTGGTAAATTGGAGGGCAACTGATTCCTCCAAACTTTACCAGGAAACAGATGCCCTCAGTGTTACTAATAGGGTATAATTATATCTGTTATTGTTTCGTGGAATAGTTTGGAGGAATCACAGACCTTCCAATTCACCAAACAAATGAATCTCCTCATAATATTATACACTTCATCTCAGGCCTCACCATGATGCAGAGATGGTGTTGTTTGATTGTCGGTCAGAAGACGACTGCTTGCCCCACATCTCCGCCCTAACCCTTATATATTATACCAAGACCTCCTGCAACGAGAGGCTCCTTCATTATTCTATTGTCTTTCCAGCTTCACTTGGTCATTCTCATAGACTTTTTTTTTTTTTTTTTTTTTTTTTTAATCTTAATTTTGTTTTGTTTTATATATATATATATCAATGGTCTTTTCATTACTCCGTGGGAAAGGTAAATAACACAAATAATTATTGATCTTTTGTTGTTCTGTGGTCATTGTCACTTCGACTTGAACTCTACAATCTTTAAGTTTCTCACCACTTTTCGTTTAGTTAGTTTTCTTTCTCTGTTGTTCCTCCAATGTGACTTGATACCATATGATACCTTTTCCTTGGCAATAAGATGATTATAAGTATCTTGACCATTAAGGGGAGGTTCTCTTGTTGGTGAATTGGAAGGTCTGTGATTCCTCCAAACTATGGCACGAAACAGATCCCCTATTAATACCACTGAGGACTGTTTTCTGGTGTAGTTAGGAGGAATCAGTAGCCTTCCAATTTACCAAAAAGAACACCTTCCCTTAACTCTGAGAAAGGACATGTACCCACAACTGTACCTGCTTGGAGAGATCACAGGCAATGACATTATGAGGGTAATACACTTTTGACCATTAAATTAATAATAATATTGATGGTCTGATGCTTTGAATAGACTGCAGGAATAAAATTGCTCCAGATTTAAAAACACTGTAATATCCGCTTAATTAAGGGGGTGCGAGAGTAGGGGACAGGCTTGGGAGGGGGGGGGGTTTGGGATGTGTGGGAGTAGGGGTGTCGACAGGCTTGGGGGGGGGGAGTTAGGGGGGTGCGGGAATAGGGGACAGGCTTTCTACCCACCCCAAGCCTGTTCCCCAATTCCTGCACCCCCCTAACCGCCCCCCCCCCAAGCCTTTCCCCTACTCCTTCACCCGCCTAAAAGTGCCATCAGCCTCAAAGTGATAATTGAGGCAAACCAACTGGAACTTAAAGCTGCAAGTAAGGCATTATTTCTGATAGGGACTGTGGGAGAACGTTTTGGCAATGACTGTTGGAAATATTGAATTGACACACGAAAATAGTTACAAATTTGGCATAACTTTTAATAGGGACTGTAGGAGAACGTTTTGGCAATAACTGTTGAAAATATTGAATTGACACACGAAAATAGTTACAAAATTGGCATGACTTTTAATAGGGACTGTAGGAGAACGTTTTGGCAATAACTGTTGAAAATACTGAATTGACACACGAAAATAGTTACAAAATTGGCATGACTTTTAATAGGGACTGTAGGAGAACGTTTTGGCAATGACTGTTGAAAATACTGAATTGACACACGAAACTGAAGACACCGATCAACCCCAAAGTCATGATTTCAAATTATCTATTGTGAGTTTTTGCATCCGTTGAGTTGAACATGTCTGGGACTTCATAAGGGTTACGCAATCAATGAACATCCGTGAAATATTTTGTACTAGAATGAGTAAATGTATTCTGGTGAAGGAAGTTATAAGCTACTGTTGTTGTCAGCGGAGAGATGAAGTCAATGTTGGCATAATGTTTTCTTTAACTTTATCGTTCATTCTTCATCATCTAAATTTTTATGTATGTGTGTCTATATATACAGGTGTGTGTGTGTGTGTGTGTGTGTGTGTGTGTGTGTGAGTGAGAGAGAGAGAGAGACAGGGAGGGAGTCGATTTGTGTGTGTGTGTGTGTGTGTGTGTGAGAGACAGGGAGGGAGGGAGTCGATTTTTGTGTGTGTGTGCGTGTGTGTGTGTGTGTGAGTGCATTTATACATAAAAGACAAGACGGTACCAATTCACACATAAATAACTTTAATATAGATACACTGTATATACAAGATAATTTTCGCACAATTCCTCTTACCTGAGAAAATTTCACTTTTGTTATCTTGAATTATATAATAACACAACCCCCCCCCCCCCGTCCTTAAAAAAAAAAAAAAAAAAAAAAAAAACATCTTACAGCCTTTTATATGACCATCAACAACTTTCTCTCAAACTCCAACTAATAGCTTATAGTTTTTTGTTCTCATTACTTGGAGTTGTCATTACCAACAAGCCAACCTTCACACCAGCCTCCATCCCACCTCTACCGCAGCTTCACACAGTCTACTCTGTTTTCACGTCCTCAAACTTTCTCATCCGGAAAACCTGCTCTAACCTTCATGTGTGAGTGTGAAGGCTGTAGAGGTGGTGGGAGGGCAGGCCGGAACCAGAGAGGTTATCCATGACGGAGGTGTGTTATCAGAGAGAGAGAGAGGGAGGAGGGGGACAGGAAAGAAAAGAGAAGTAAAGGCATTGCAGTATATTCTATTTATTTAATCTAATGGAGTTGTATAGTTTCAGTCTTTTGGTTGTCAATAACATAATGTTTTTGGCACATGTGCACATTTCTCTACTTTATGGGAAATTTTGAATCTTTAGAACTGATAGTGATAACATGTATGAAGGGAATCGTCACTTTTCATTCTCCTTTTATAAAATCGTTCTTGCTGACTGTAACTGTCGTTCTTTGAAAACCTATAATTTTGACACAATGCACGATGTCGAAGGCGTGGTAGTGGGAGTTGGCAACGGACATGGGTGTGTCAGCCCATGTAGCATAGTTATGTTGGCGATATTGTGGTCAAGTATTATATATATATATATATATATATATATATATATATATATATATATATATATATATATATATATATATATATATATATATATATATATATATATATATATATATATATATATATATATATATATATCCCTCGCTAATGGTGTGAAATCGGGTATCGCTTACACCGTTCCCTGACCATCCAATGGAACCTATGTACAAAAATTCACAAAACCTTTGTAGTGACCCACAATTTACAAAAATGCATGTTTATATATTTTTTAATATTATTAATGAGATCCTTCAGTACTTTGGTGAATTTAAGACACTCAATAACTCATGTCCAAGCTAATATGCATTACAGGCGGTATAT
>JAWQEG010005811.1:35000-37739 GCA_033782935.1 Petrolisthes cinctipes | reverse complement strand
AAATAAAAGGAGGAGAGGGTGGAAGAGCAATTGAGTGGGAGAGAATGTAGGAATGAGTTGTTGAAAAGGTATGAGAGGAAGGAGAAAAAGGAGAGATGGAAAGAGAGGGAATGAGTGAGTGGTAAGAAACATATAAAGATAGAAATGTAAACAGAGAGGAACAGAATAGTTGGAAGGAAAAAAGAAAGAGAGGGAATACGGAATGAATGAATGGCACGAAGGGAGGAAAGGAAAGAGGGAGAATGAAGTGAATGAGTACTATGATGGAGGGAGTGAGAGGAGGAAGGAGATAGAGAGTGAAGGAGAGTGGGAAGGAGCAGCAGGAAGGTCCCACTTTAACGCACTCAGTTGTCGATAACCATGTCCCCTCCTACCAGTACAAGGCCTTAGACCAGCACATAAAATTTAACACCACCCTCCTACCAGTACACGTGTAACCCACCAATCTCTTACTAGTACATACACAAATAACTTCTATTCTCCCTACATCTACAGTACAAGGGCACATAAATTTTAACACCACCCTCCTACCAGTACACATGTAACCTACCAATCTCTTACTAGTACATACACAAATAACTTCTATTCTCCCTACATCTACAGTACAAGGGTTCATGATACTAGGAAATACAAGTATCACCTTCCTCCTACCTGTATTACCTGTATTATGATCTTGATGCCTTTGCTAGATCCCCTAATTAATGCAGTATTCAGTATCTTAACGTGAACAGATATAATTAATTATACGTGTAGACAATTAAGGAGGAAGTACAGTGTTGGTAAATCTGGAGAAAATTTTATTCCTCCAAGCAATTCCAAGCAACAAGCAGGCCACCATTATTTTTTGTTAATGTGGTCCTGTTTCCTGGCATACATATTTTGGAGGCATTAAGACACTCTAATGTACCAAAAGTATACTCTCTTCTTAATTTATTACCAACGTGTATGAGTTGTTGAATGGGAAGGAATGAAGCTGCATGTTACTCTTTTGTCAAGTTCCTCTACACTCACTCTCTCTTTCCAGTCCATAACAACATTCAGCATGACCAGTCCTTCCTTCTATCAGTTCCCTTTAAGTATACGGTATATTTTTTGTTTAGTTCCCTCCTAGCACTCACTCGGTATAACCACTTCCCTCTCACATAGTTAGTTCCCTTTCAGTACTTCATATATTCAGTTCTCGCCCTTCCTTCTCTCAGTTTCCTTTAAGTATATATTCTCTGTTTAGTTCCCTCCCAGCACTCAGTATGACCACTTCCCTCTCACGTAGTTAGTTCCCTTTCAGTACTTCTTATTCAGGTCTCTCAGCATTTATTCCCCATTTCCCCTCAGAACTCAGCATTACTTACTTTACAACCCTCACCCAACTTCCCCTCCTCAAGCACTCAATACCATCCTTATACCCGTGTGGTGGTGATGATACAAGCAAGACTGTCCCCCCTGTCGTCTTCTTGCTTCCCTGAATGTCTGTCATCTCTCCTCGGCTCCCTCCCACTTAATTTAATAAACGCATTTACATTTCCCCTTCCAGTCCTTCGTTCCTTGCTGCTGTCTCACTGGCATACTGACGTCCCGTCCCGCTTTATTACTTGGGAATAGTTCGATAACTGAGTTGGTGTACTGAATCTAAAGTCATATACCGTAATAATTATATTGCCTACGATGTGTTGACGTATATAATATGTGTTGACGTAGTGCAATACAATGTTATTAATTAAGTAACTTTGTATGGACTGAATAAGGTCATGTAAATGTTCTTTCAATTCGTGCAATCAATCAGCCTGGCTTTCGGTGTCAATATAATGAGGAATCGAACAGTTTTTAGTCAATTAAAGGTTAAAGAGGAGAGAATTATTTCCTTGTTCCTCCCTTGGTTCTTCCTCCATTTGGCCTTCCTCTCCTCGCTTTCCACTGGGTGAGTCCTTAAACCTGAGTGACTGGGAGAGAGAGAGAGAGAGAGAGAGAGAGAGGAGAGAGAGAGAGAGAGAGAGAGAGAGAGAGAGAGAGAGAGAGAGAGAGAGAGAGAGAGAGAGAGAGAGAGAGAGAGAGAGAGAGAGAGAGAGACGAGAGAGAGAGAGAGGAGAGAGAGAGAGAGAGAGAGAGAGAGAGAGACAGACAGAGAGAGAGAGAGACAGAGACAGAGACAGAGACAGAGACAGACAGACAGACAGAGATCGCACAAATCTCTCTTTTATTCTAGTAAATTCTGAAACTTATCTTTTAGGAGTTTAAATTGTTGATGTTGAGGGAAACTGGATGCTTTATTTATACCTACATACTGGGCCACAACACATTCTACCTGAGTTGATTGACATATATCACTCTCAGGTACAATTTAAGAGGAATGGATAGCTTCTCTCTCTCTCTTACTTACACCACCTCTTCTCCCTTCTTTATTAATCCCTCCCCCACTTATTTTTTTTTTTATTCCCTTCTATTTCTCAACCCCATTCTCACCCCACTTCTTCCTCCTCCTCACTCGACCACTTCTCCATAAATTCCCCCCCCACTCCACACAGCCTCAACTCATACTGTAACTCTCCATAACTCCACCCCACCATATGCACCACCTACACACACACACACACACACACACACACACACACACACACACACACACACACACACACACACACCTCTTCCCCCTTCCTCCTCACTCACTCCTTCACACACACCTCTTCCCCCTTCCTCCTCACTCACTCCTTCACCTCACCTCTTCCCCCTTCCTCCTCACTCACT
>JAWQEG010005811.1:0-30000 GCA_033782935.1 Petrolisthes cinctipes | reverse complement strand
AAAAATTGAAAACTTTGAAATACAGGTGGTCGAATAAAAGGAGGAAGGAAAGAGTGAAGAAAAGAACGTGAAGGGAAGATGAAGATGAGAGAAGAAAGGAGGAGAAAGAGGAGGAGGAGGAGGAGGAGGAGAAGAAGGAGAAGGAGAAAGAGGAGGAGGAGGAGGAGGAGGAGAAGGAAGAGAAGGAGAAGAAAGAGGAGGAGGAGGAGGAGGAAGAGAAGGAGAAAGTGGAGGAGGAGGAACTACTCTGACCACACTTTCTTTCCTGGAAAATCCTGGATCAGCCTAGAGTGGAAGGGGGAAGGTATGGGGCGAGGGGAAAGGGTTGGGACAAAGAGGGAATTAGGGAGAGGAAAGGTGGGATTGGAAAGCATATGAAGCAGAGAAATAAATGGAGGGAGAGGAGAGGAGAAGAGAGGAATGAAAGACGTGTAGAAGAGGAGAGAAGGGGAGAAATGAGAGACAACGAAAGGAGAGGAGGAAAGGAGACAAAAGAAGGAGAGGAGAAGAGAGGAATGAAAGACGTATAGAAGACGAGGAAAGGAGAGAAATGAGACAAAGAAAGGAGAGGAGGAAAGGAGACAAAAGAAGGAGAGGAGAAGAGAGGAATGAAAGACGTATAGAAGAGGAGGAAATGAGAGAAATGAGAGACAAAGAAAGGAGAGGAGGAAAGGAGACAAAAGAAGGAGAGGAGAAGAGAGGAATGAATGACGTATAGAAGAAGAGGAAATGAGAGAAATGAGAGACAAAAGAAGGAGAGGAGAAGAGAGGAATGAAAGACGCATAGAAGAGGAGGAAATGAGAGAAATGAGAGACAAAGAAAGGAGAAAAGTATCAGGAGAGGAGAGGAATAAGAAAAGAGGTGAAGAAAGGAATGGGACCTAGTGAACACAAACCTCCCTGGCAAAGCCCCAAGGAGAACCCTACCCAAGTTTACTGTATAATAAGACTCGGTTCTAATATACAATTGGACAGAAAGCCACAGAAAAATAATCAGAAGGCACTTGTGATGTGTGTGTGTTGTAATGTGTTTGATGTGTGTGTTGTAATGTGTTTGATGTGTTTGATGTGTGTGTGTTGTGATGTGTTTGATGTGTGTGTGTTGTGATGTGTTTGATGTGTGTGTTGTAATGTGTTTGATGTGTGTGTTGTAATGCGTTTGATGTGTGTGTTGTAATGTGTTTGTTGTAATTGTGTGTGTGTGTTGTGATGTGTTTGATGTGTGTGTTGTAATTGTTAGTGTTGTAATGTGTTTGTTGTGATTGTGTGTGTGTGTGTTGTGTAGCGATCTGTTTTGTTGTTGAATAGCTAGGACGTATCGGTCGGTAGCTCTCCGCATCGCCAATAATAATAATAATAATAATAATAATAATAAAAAATTACTCCCTTAATTAAATGTTTGCATCCATAATGGTATCGACCCCAGCTCCAGGAAATGACACACACACACACACACACACACACACACACACACACACACACACACACACACACACACACACACACACACACACACACACACACACACACGCACACCATACCAGTTCGTTCGTGTATAATATGTTAAAATATTTGGTAAGGATATAATAATTACAGTATTTTCTACGAGTGCAGGTTTTCTGGTGTAAAGACTCATCATGAAAACGCTACTGGTACTTGTAATTGTATGTATTATGTATGTATGTATGTCAAGTGGTGTGTGGTCGAGTAGAGGTTTGATTGATGATGGGGTCTGGGGGGCGGTGAGGTGAAGTGAGGTGAAGTAAGTAAGTAAACATTTGGTAAGAGATTGATATCGTCGAGTGACTTGCAAAGGGAAACGCGAGGAGTTGGGTGAATTTTTGGTGAGTAACGTGGAAAGAAACATGGTCTAGTCAGTGCATTGAGTTGATTGGTGAATGAATGTATGTATGTGGTGATGAATGAATGAATGTACTGTTTGTAGTGATGAATGAATGAATGTACTGTATGTGGTGATGAATGAATGAATGAATGAATGAATGTACTGTTTGTGGTGTTGAATGAATGAATGAATGTACTGTTTGTGGTGTTGAATGAATGAATGAATGTACTGTATGTGTTGAATGAATGAATGAATGTATGTACTGTATGTGGTGATGAATGAATGAATGAATGTACTGTGTGTGGTGATGTGGTAATGAATGTACTGTTTGTGGTGGTGAATGAATGAATGTACAGTACTGTATGTGGTGATGAATGAATGAATGTACTGTATGTGGTGTTGAATGAATGAATGAATGTACTGTTTGAAATGATGAATGAACGGTAAAAGCGAGTGTCGTGGCGAGTGAGTGTGTAAAGTTAAGAGGGAAGTGTTGTGTTGGTAAATCTGGAGCAACTGAATCCTCCAAACTATTCCAAGCAACAAACAGAACACCATTATTTTTTTGGCTCTTCTGGTCCTGTTTCCTAGCATACTTTGGAGGAATCAAGGCACTCCAATGTACCAAAAAAAAAAAAAAATAAATAAAAAAAAAATAAATAAATAAATTACCACCTTCATTCACCACCACCACCACCCACCTTCCTTCCTCTCGGGACTATGCCAATTTACATGCCCACATTCATAACTTTGGAATCGTAGTGGTGGTCCTCGTTGTTTTGGCATACAGATGAAATTCTCTTGTGATGATGTTCTGACTCTGTGCATGGGTGTGTTACGTTGTGTTGTCTTATTTAATGGTTTGGTTGGTTGGTTGGTTGGTTGGTTTATTTTTTGTGGTGTTGTGTTCAGTGTGTAAGTATAAATTGTGTCACTGTGGTTTGGCCCTCCCTACACCTCTTCATTCCACCACTCCTCACACCTCTTCATTCCACCACTCCTCACTCACACCTCTTCATTCCACCACTCCTCACTCCACATTTACACCATCACTCCACCCGTCCCAAAACTCCCACGCTCCATCCTTCATACAGTTAGCTCCCCTCACCCCACCCTTCCCTTCCCCTCCCACAACCCCACTTCACCCTTCCCCTCCCACAACCCCACTTCACCCTTCCCCTCCCACTTCACCCTTCCCCTCCCACAACCCCCTCATTTCACCAACACGCCCATCACTCCAACCCCTGACGTGAAAGTCTGCGGGAACTCCACAACTTTTTTCATTATAAGTATTATTAAGCCAGCTGTAAGAGTAGGTAGAATGGGAAGCCGTGTAGGTGGACCTATTAATGGTAAGGCCTTTGTGCATATCAGGCAATGATCTAATGTCTTTTTTTACTTACAGATTTGGGTAAGTTCGTTTTCTGATTATCATTTCAACCACGCCAGTGCGCACAAACTTCATCCCTTCCATTCTTACCTCCTTTTCCTATCCACTATCTGTTCACTCATCATAATTATTTCCCCAGTCATGCTAAGTCCCCCTCCCCGACTCTTCCGGTAGCCATGTTGGGTCACCAGGAGGGAGTGGTGGATTTCGAGGTGGCGTATGCGCAGTTGGCCACGTGCACGGCTGGTCACCATGTGCGCAAGTCACGAGTGCGCCGCCTGCTGGACATGATCACTGACCAACGCAAGATTCACTCTATTGGTAGGTGATGCAGAACTGTGACAATGGAGTTGCTATCGTTATTATGATTAAATTACTGATGCCCAGTATAGTTATATTAAAGATAGTTAAAAACTTTCCATATGAAGCTTCTTATAAACTTGGTACATTTTTCGGTTCCACTCCCCAAATACTCTACCCACCAATATTAATTTTTCCCATCAGTTTTTTTAGTCTTGCTAGTAACAGTATACATACGTACCATTCCCAGACACACTGTCAGTTGTGATCATGGCTCTACACTGCGCCCAGCACCAGCGACGTCATGACCTCAGACACTACATAGACCAAGCCCTACACTCCCTCCTAAAGCAGCAGGCACCCGACGGGTCCTTCCACTCCAATCTCCACACTACAGCACTAGCACTTCAGGTTGGTCTACCTACTCCCTCTTTCTTAGCAGAGGAAGTGCATTTGCGACGTGTATAATGCTAAGAGTTTATATAAAAATTGGAGGGCTATGAATCCTCCCAACTATGCTACGAAACAGAGCTCCTGTTAATAACATTTTGAAGAAACAATAGCCCTACAATTTTCCAGAGGTTATTCCCTGAAGGTTACAGAAGCGCAATGCAACCCTCAAGTTTTACATTTTGTATTTCTTTTGTTATGGAATGTGAATCCTTACTACTCCTCCACATCCCTTGCTTACCCTCCAAGTATCTACTGTCAACCCCACGATATCCTCACTTGTACTCTCTACACATCCCTTCATTCTTTTTCTACTACACCAGTGGTTCTTAACTCCTTAGTTGTGACTAAAATTCCTGAAGTGGTTCAGTGTAGTGAATAAGAAATGGTCACTTTTTTTGTTCTGAAGTGCAGGTCAGCTGGTAGGCAGCAAAGAGTAAGGTTAATAAAATCATGAGCATTTTATTTTATTAGGTTTAATGGTTGTAACCCCTCCCAAGTGGAGATCTACAGTCCCTTTATGAACCATCAAAAGACTGTCTTTACCATTTTTCTCCTGTAGGCGATGATGTCAAGCCAGCTGGCAGGGACATGGAATGCCACAAGGGCCCAGGAGTTTGTTTTGTCTCACCAGCGGCCAGACGGGTCTTTCGGCGGACTGTTCGACACTAATGCTGTGCTGCCTTTACTGGGAGGCCGCACCCTCCTGGACGTGGCTCTCAGGAGGTGCCCCAGGGTTGAAGATGACACTATTGATGATCAGGATGCTCCAGGTGGGTAATTTACTCTTATTCTTTTTCTATAACTATTATGTTTAGTCCATGCGAGATATTTACAGGGTACAGCAAGGGGGGTATTGTATTCATAGTATAATTATTGTATACAAAACACAATAAGATGTAACAAAGGAGTGTTACCTAAGTATGTTTTGTTTTGTTTAGTGGACCCAGTGGTAGAGGAGGAGGATGCAGTGTCTCCTCCACCTGTACCAGAGGACCTCCCAGCCCGTCCTGACCCCACCAATACTACCACCATTGAACTGGTAAAGTACAGGCAGTTGCACCACCCCCTTGGTTGGCAGGATGGTACAGTAAAGACCATCTGACAAACTGGTGTAATAAGACAGGGTGAGGTTCACTTTCCACAAACCTCACCCTGTCACTTTACCAACTCGATACACCAGTCCAGTTTGTCTGATTTTCCAGCATAACTTAAACACTGACTTCACCTTCTTGCCAGCCAAAAGGGTGGCCACTCTATTATTTGTGGGTGGGGGGGGGGGGGGGGGTATGCATAAGTAAGGGATATTTATCATCTGGTTGGAAGAGGAGTTCTTCTCTTATCAGTTCTTCTTCTTCTCTTCCCAATTCTTCTTCCCAATTCCTCCTCTTCTCTTCTCAGTTCAGTTCTCGTTGAGGGGAATGTAATCTTACTTTACCTATTCCTCATTACTGTTTTCTTCTTCTCCCATTTCCTTCCTTCCTTCTCACCTTGAAGTACTCCTCCTGTTATCACTCCTTATCTCCCCATGAGGTAAATGGGGACGATGTATGGGAAGATTCATGTCCTCCCAATTTTTTTTCCTTCTACATCCTTCCCTCAACTTTTTGGTTTAAGGAGGAGGCAGAGAGGAGAGTAAGAATGCAACAACAAGCTGACCCAAGTCTCCTTTTGTTGTGTTTGCAGATCAATGTGACGTACACAATCTGGAAGGGTAACAACGCCTCCATCCACTACAACCTCACTTTCACAGTCCCCGTCAACACAACCTTCCTCACTATCATGAAGATGGCTGCCGAACAGGATGAAAGATTTGTGTGAGTCTGGAAAGAAAAAACAAATTTTTACTATTAAGGCATATGAATGTATGGTATCTTTTAATCAAGTAGTATAACTAAGATATTGGTAGGAAGAGTGTGCTAAATTATCCATATAGACATTATGTGTAATACACCTGCAAAAAGACATAATAAATTAAATGAGAGAAGTAACTACTTTTTTTTGGAAGCCTTTGATACATGTTCCATTATTATCAAACTCAGGCAGAAAGTTTGGAGATTAAAATATAATTTGTAATACATTATTTACATGAGAATAAATTCAGTGGGTCATTGTTTATTTATATCTTTTCATTCAAGTTATATTGGACATAAAGCTTTTCAAAATAATACAATGACCCTCTGATATGAGGCTTAAAAAATAATGTAGTATTGTCTTGTTACAAAAAAACAGGTCTTCATTATTTTAAAGGAAGTAAAAAAAAAAAAAAAACTGGCAATGCTAAGTATTAATAGAACGGCATGCATACAAACCCTGAGTATCACAATAAAGACTAAAATGCTTCTTTCCTTGAGCCATATTTAACTGCAGTAAGAATTGATTTTAAAATTGTACTAACAGTTTAGGTAAATAAGAAAGGTCAAAATATGCAATGCAGAATATGAAACCAATTTTCTGATTAATTTGATTATCACTATAAAAAACAAATTTGCACAACCATGGGAAATGGGAGGAAATTTCTCCAGTTCTGTTACAACCAAACACCATCATTCCAAAGTACTTTATCTGTGCAAAATATGTCACCACCAATATGGTGGCTATCCAACCTTATAGCTAAAATTTACTTTCTACTCCCAGATTTTCAGCCTCCCACTGGGGTAATGGATTGTACATCCATACACTGGCCGGGGCAAAAGAACAAAAACTTGGATACTGGTTTTGGCTACTCTACCGCCTCAGAGAGCCACCTCAACCTGGGATCAAGCCAGATAACAAGTTTGTTGTGGGAACAGGTAAGTTGGATTATAAGGGAAATAAATTAAGTTGGGAAGAACAGATGTAGCTAAGTATAAAAAGTAGGCAACATTGTTATGACTTTACATTATATTCATCACTATAATAGGACATAAGTAGTTATTTACTGAACAAAGCTTTGCAATGGTATTTCAATGTTATGAAGATTGCACCACATTGTTTGTTTATACTATTATACTATATTAACTCTAAAAAAAGAGCATCAATGCAATGCATTACACTACAATAGTATGAACTGTGTAAGCTTTACGTGAATACAGCAAGACCATAACTAGGCTGCCTGTACCAATCCTTGCTTTCATTAGGGTTAAGAATTTTATTACTTTATACACACGATAAAAAAACTATACTGTAGAGCAGGAGAGGTGTGATAGTTCTGTAAATGATCAGCACAGCTCATAATGCCCGGGGAATAAACGTGCTATTTTTCAGTATCCAAAGTTTTAGGTATCATGTTTCATGCAAGAAATGTGCAAGTTTTTTTTTTTTTATCGTGTGTACACGTGTATTCTTTAAACATAAATGAGATGTAAAGCAGTAACCAAGAAGGAACAGTATGTGATGCAGATGGGAAGAAAAGTGGAAATGTTAAAGTGTGAAGAAATTTGCTGATTATGACTTAAAATTAACAACTTATTATAAATTACTGTATAAACAAATGTTGTTCTACATTATCTCACCTTTTACAGGAGTGCAAGAAACCATTATGAAGGATGGGGACATCATACTGTTCTGGTACCATCAGATCTAGGACCTACTGCTTCCATCAGCATCTCTCCATTGTCTGCTGTTTCTTCCATGCCTGCAGACAGGAAATATCAGCCCATCATTATCTGTTAAATCTTTCCATGCTATTTCTGCTTATTAGCTATATTAAGCTCTTTATCCTCTGTCCTATTGACTTACCAGAAAAAGGCTAATGGTTTGAACACACTGTTTTATCCACACTGGTTATCTTCAAGGCCTTTATCTCTGCTGCAGATAGAACTCTTTATGATTGCTTAATGTCTTGTGACTATCCATTAATAAAGAAAACCTAATAACTCAAAGTTGTCATGACACATCCTCACTTATATTGTAGTGTACACTTTAAAGCCAAAGTTTCTCTCCACTCATGACTGGAGAGCAGTAAGGACTACATTTATGTAAAAGATGAATAATTGGGCATGCTGACCTCTTCTTACAATCTTCCTTCCAAGTAGATTAGATTATAAAGGGGGAAGAAGACTGCAAAGCCAGAAAGACCTTGAATCACAAGGGGAATGACAGAGAAGAGGGACATCAAGAATAAAGGTAAAGAACAGCTTAAGAGAGAGAGGGCAATGGATCTGGTCTAAAGGGGCACCAAACCAATTAAATTAAAGCCCACATCTTTGCAAGCAGTACTCCCTTCCCCCCATGGGTTTCCTTCAGTGTAGTATACAGTCATTCAGGTGTTTGATACAGTAATAACAACAAACCTGGAAAACTGTCTTATGAGAGATCTAATATTTCTACACAAACCAAACCCACAACTACTCTAGTTGGCTTTTGCCAGTTATCCTCCACTCAGCCAATGCTTAGGTGGGATTTTAGATTTTATAAATGGTGAAATGAAATTTACTGGAATGGGTAGAAACTTTGGCTTTACACTGTATGTCATCACTATCATATTTCGTGTTGTACCATACAGCTATGCAGTTTCATACTGCTGCTTCCACATCTACTTTCCCCCCCATTCATTACTTGGAGAATCACCTGAATGAAAGGTGTTGCTGCAGCCTTCAGCCCTGTTCTGTAATGTTGCCTTATGGCGATCCTAGGTGGTTCTATTTATACTGGTTGAGTCGTATGGCATGTGACTTCTGCCAAAACTATAAACATGGGTATACTGAGTAGCTGCTGGGCACGGCACAGTAGTAGGAGTGATACAGAATACATGAGGTCCAATGGAATGTACTTTTTGGCAACATTAGACAAGAACATTACTAAATGTATATTCTCCCATGTTCCTCAGACCTATCCATATAATTTAAATTCATAGGAATCACAAGAAGTATTTTTTACTTGATTTATGTATGTGTACATAAATATCAAATAAGAAAACTGTAATAATGACAAAGCTGTCTGAGGTGTTGGTTCACATGAATACTGCATCACAATTGTAGTTATAACTGGCAGTGTCAAGTTCCCAGCATTGATCAAACAATGTACAGTAAGAAGGCATAATTCTGAGTCCATCCAAGAGGAAAGGAGATGCCCCATGATAAATATTTAAAGAGTGTTATCATACAAAGGAGTTTACCACACATTAACTCCTCTTCACCTGTCCTGGATGAGATTAGAATTATGGGTCACATCTGTATTACATTACATTTAATATGGATATATGATGTACTGTGTATATATATATATTATGCATAATGTAGGAAAGTGTGTTGCCTCTGTAATCCTCAATAATGTTGTGTTCTCCCTCAAGAATGTAGAAACTCGTCCTGTATATAGATATGTATGGAGTCGCAATCCATATTTTCTAGCCCTACCAACATGAATGTAGTGGAGTTAATATAAGTTGTCTTGATGGTGTGATGGTTTGCTGTGTTGTTTACATGCTAATGAACTCTTAAGACTCAAATAACAGTATATAACTCCCACAAATAGATAGCTTATGTTAATTCCATTCATTCAACCAGGATGGATTACATATTATAGATTAAGACAACATTTACAATGTTTCTTTATATCTTGATGAACAGAATGAAATAAACATGTCATGAAAGAGTGAAGTCTGAACTTTACAGTACATTATGTACATATATCAAACTCATAACAATGTTAACCACTGTACAGAAGTAACTGATATACTTGACAGCAGTTTTGGGTTGTCAAGGAGAGCATGTCAACATTGTCTAATTTTAGTGGCAGTGGATTAAAGATAATCAAAGCGGACGTATAACGTCAAAATTTCGGCTGGAAAACTGTTTCATAATCTGACATTCAGTTGATGTTTGATATATAGTAAATTCCATCTATCAGAAAATGGCATACTAGTACAAGGTCAAACTCTTCATTTCCCCCCCTTCCCCCTTTTAAGGTGACTTGCCAACAACAGCTGTTGAGCCTGTATCTAGATTTATCCTGCTGTGTTCCTGGCTGTGAATGAGTGGACATAGTTGCCAAGAGGTTGGGGGCAGCAGCTGATTCATTATCTTGCCTTAGAAACATTGGCTACCGCCTACCAGCCCACACAAGATCCACTGGTAAAATTCCACTTCCAGTCTTTGTGCTTGGAGTTATTTGAAAAATCTTAAGACTCCTGCTACAGTACATATTTTTTTAAATATCAGTGGCCAGGAGTAGAAATTATGACAAATATTTTGTTAGTGACCGTGGATTAACTTCTACATCTGTAATCATGTACTGTACTGTACTGTGAATAAAGCCATTATGTCACTACAGATTTAGCCAACATTTTTTATATTAATGGTAATCAATTTATGACAAACTATGCAATTTTGAATATATAACCGACATTTAAAGGTTAAACATGACCCAGTGACATGGGAGTGTTAAATGCATAAAAATCAAGAAAAACTTCAAATATAGAATATCCATTATCTACTGACGGTAGCTACCTAAAGTTAGTTGGTAGCTGGGGTAGGTTAAGCAATATATTATACCAGTTTACAATCCTGTACAATACTTTTTTTCATATGTGTAGCTGAACAATAAATGAAACTAATGAAACGGCCTTGTATATGCTACTAAGTGTAACAATGTATCAAAATTAACAAATAAATGTGACTGATATGGCCTTGTATTTGATACCGAGTGTAACTTTTCATCTAAAAGGTCAGAGTATGGATGTCTGTCACTGCTGGCAGCCCAACCTGGCTACTCATTAGTTTAAATATGTTTATTTACATATTATCATTTATGATGTAATGTATGAGGAAAATTAAAGGGAATGAAAAGGGACAAACTGCCTTTTATAGACCACACAGGAAAACTAACTGAAGCAATTCTACATGAAATATTCTACTACTACAGTATGTATGATTTATAGGATATGCAATCACTACAACACAAAATGTCATGTCTTAAAATCCTCCAACAGTGAGAAGCTATTCAGTTCAAGACCTTAGTTCTGTCCATCATCCATTCTCATCCTAACAGCAAAGGTCTATACTGTAGAATAAGATAGCATTACAGTAAAGTTACTGTATATATTTACCAAAATTTACACCCAAAAGAATTGCAATTGTAGTAGGATGATCAGAACGTTATGTCCTTGACTCAACTGTGGACTGCTACCCAAGTAACATCGAAAGCAATCCTGGACCCACTCACAAATACATGTCCGACATGCTCAAAACCCATCACATCTAGTAAACAGACAAAAGGGTTCAGTTCAATGCAACTCTTGTAAAAACTGGACCCACTTCACATGTACAACACTTGCCTCCAGAAAACACTACACAAACACATGGACCTGTCCCTTATGCTCCACAACAACCCAGCCACATCTCCCACCTCAGCTGCAAATGTCCTCTTCACCAACATCACCTCTACCAGCACCACAACCTTCAACACCCTCACCATTACTCCCACCTACATCACCCTCACTTTCAAAACTATCACCCCTACTACCACCATTACCTCGACTTCCATCTTCATCCCCCCCAACAGACTCCTCCTCCTCCTCACCCCTGTGCAGCAGCATCTAACACACACAACATTAACATACTCCAACTAAACATAGATGGCATCAACACCAAAAAACAAGAACTCACACAATTCATCATACAACACAACATACACATTGCCATCTTACAAGAAACAATATTACACAACAAACATAAAACACCTACATTTCGAAATTTCCCCACCATCAGACAAGACTTGGCCAACCGCAATGGCAGTGGACCTATCACCCTCGTCCACATATTTCTCAATTATAAAAAAACCAGTTCGCACCTCAAATCCCTTCTCCCTCTCCACGACACCACCACAGAAATTCAAGCCATTAAAGTACGCACTGGCAAAACAACAAGTATTACAATAGCTAATTTATACGTCCCCCTCAAACATGCCCAACAGTTCCCTGTGACTTTTCCCCCCCATGAGCTCCAACAAATCACCAACCAACCTGACCTCATCCTGGGTGGCATCATCAGACAACGAGACACACTTAAACACGCATCTCCAACTCCTCTTGCATAAAAACCTTGTACACCAAATACACAAATACATTCTCTTTCATCAGCACTAACAGAACTGACACCATTACCAAAAAACATAAGGTCACACTACTACAGCAACATACTTTCACAATTACCATTTTCCATCAAAACCAGCATCAGCAGCAAGAAATGGTGACCCAACTGCCCACCATTTTTTATATGGTATAGTCAACCTTATAATTATTCCGTACTCTGCATGGGAGTGGGGTTTAGATCCTGCTATACCTCCCACAAAAGTATAAAGTCAACTTAGACAGGCATACACTGCATGGCTGTGTGTAATGTAATAATGGAAGGGAATAGTGGGAGAAAGGCAGTTTATACAGATTGTACTGCCAGATGATTACAATCACTGGTAACCCAAAACAATGACGGGTAAAGTTTAAGAAGAGCCGCAGAAATGGGAAACATATATATATATAATCTTTTATACCAGGTAATCCATCATTACCTATTTTCATATGATGAAATATATGTGTGCCAGTGCATTTTGACTAGTTTGATTCCCTCCCCAAGAGACTGGAATAATGGGTAAAACATGTAAATAACACAGTAAATAGATATTTATATATTTTGGTGTTAGTCTGACTTTACCTCACCTAACCTAATCTGGACTGGGACAGAGTACCAGTAGTACCGGGACATAATCTGGGCAAACATAGGGGGGCAATCAAACCTGGTCAGAATGAACTGGTGAACTGGGAAATTACTTCATAAAGCAAAATCAACCAACAACCAATACTGTATATGAAGGAAACTATTAAATATTTTTCTTTTCTATGGCTCTTCTTAACTATTATCTAATGAAGTTTATAACTGACCAAACATTAACTCACCCGTATGACAACTGAAGCCTTTGAGATACTGTACTGAAGTGTTCAACAGGTACAGTATGTATGACCATCTGATGACATTGTGTAATAACAGAAATAATACTGTCCCTTCATCATCATCACTTCCTCGTTGTTCCTAGCATGGATCCACTTCGTCCTTATCATCATCAACTCTGCAACAAAACCAATAGGTAACATTCCAGACGTACTCGCTTGAAATTGAAAAAAACTGATGAACTGGTCAAAACAAATAAAATAACAATAGCATCCTCCACATCTCACTACAGCTTCTCATAAGCAATTATTAAATCCATGTATTGTACAAATTATTTTTCAATTTATCCATCCTCATTTTTCCCAAGTGTCAGTAAATCCAACATTAATATCACACTTAAAAAAAAAATCCTTTTATACTATAATTATACGTTCACACATCTAACATTAAACACATTTAAAATCAGATTTAAAAGATAAAATATATAACTTAGTTACATACTGTATGAGGTTATTTTCTTTCACGATATATCTACAATCTTCCCAATCAAGCATTTAGTAGAGTAAGGTTCAAAGACAATTAGTGCATCAAGTAAAATGACTGTATGTATATAGTTACTAGAGATGTACCGTAGCATTGGTATCAATATTAGTTGATTTTCTGCCAATACTATCCATACTTCAAAGGAATTTAGTGTGTAGCATATCACTCATTGCAAGTTTATTTTATTCAATTGAGTTTGTATGTTTTAAAGGGATAAAATATAAAATTAATGGTAATATACAATTATTCAATATCATGTTTTATTTTGAATAGACCTAAATGGTGCATAGTAATAATACAGTACAGTACGAGACAGGTTGGTTTAAGGACCCTGTGATCGTGTATGAAAATTGTAGGCTTCTGATTCCTTCCGACCATGCCACAAAACAAACTCCTTCCTTATAGATGGCGTTTTGTGGCAAATTTTGAAGAACTCATGCATTTATCTTCAATTTCCTTACTAGGCTACATCACAGGGTTCCTTAAATCAATGCTAATCTTTATGTTGTGAAAATTAAATGGATTGTTGTCATTAAGTTGCTTCATAACAAAAAGCTTTAATCTGGCAACAAGTATTTATTTGATGTCTGGCATGTTAATGTTACTCAAAATCATAACAACTTTTGTAAATAATATCTTTTAATTAAAAGTTTGTATGCATAGGAGACAAAACCAAATTTATTATTTTATTTATTACTGTATCTATTTATTTATTTATTATTATTTATTATATTTGACCTAGAACACTGAGGAAGAATGAGGAAGTAGATGAGTAATAAAAATGAGACAGTAGATGAGTAATAAAAATGAGTCAGTAGATGAGTAATAAAAATGAGTTAGTAGAAGAGTAATAAAAATGAGTTAGTAGATGAGTAATAAAAATGAGTTAGTAGATGAGTAATAAAAATGAGTTAGTAGATGAGTAATAAAAATGAGGAAGTAGATGAGTAATAAAAATGAAATAGATGAGTAATAAAAATGAAGTAGATGAGTAATAAATATGAGTTAGTAGACGAGTAATAAACATGAGGAAGTAGATGAGTAATGAGGACTACTGATTCATCCTCAATATGCCAGGAAACAGGGCTGGATTAAAAAAAAAAAAAAAAAAAAAAAAAAAAAAAAAAAAAAAAAAAAAAAAATAAATAAATAAAGGTGGTACGCATGAATAAAATTTTTGGCGTGTATGGTGTGTACGATGGTGTTGTAGCAGTACGATGGGCTCTGTTTGTTTGTCCATCGTACCATACCACAAAAAAAAAAAAAAAAAAAAAAAAAAAAAATGGACCACCTCGCTGACACCATTAAAAAGATTATAAACAAAAATGTATATAGGTTTAACTCTTTCTGGTTAATTATTACTATGAAAATACAGTTGGTTAGTTTGGTAGGTAGTCAACAAAACCATGTGTGTGAAAGGATTACTAGCTACCATAATAATCAAATCACCAACAAACTACGTCATTCTATTATAGTTACCTTTGCATCACCAATGGAGACGTGTTTGTTGTTGTGGTACTGTGTATATTTATTTATTTTTATACCTCAATCTCGGGATGTATGTTATGTTATGTTCTTGCTATCGTAATGATGTAATTCACTTTTCAACGCTGGTGTTGGTAATATATCACTTGGAAGTAAAGAATACAAAGGCAGCCAATCCTTACCTTTACTCAAATTGACTGAGTGACACACGTGCCATTCCTCAGTGCACAACCACAGCACCTGTTGGTTACTGACTGTCACTGTCACTGTCAGTGTTGCCACGTCTGATGGACGAAATTTCCCTAACTTCAAAATCAGAATTTCCCTATTTTCCTCAATAATTCCCTGTTTACTCATTAACTGTTAACAATCTACATATAATTTCCCTGGGTGGACTTCAAAATTCCTCAAATTAAGGAAATGTTTCTGCATCTGGCAACACTGAAGTGGTGTTTGGGCCACAATCAAATGTGGAAATACCCGACCAGTGTACCACGGCCAAATTTCCTTTAGATTTCCGTAGAAATGATACTTCACTCCGATAGCACCTAACCTCCTTAAAAGTTCCTCAGATTTCCTTAAAACAAGTAAATTTCCTTGAGTGTGGAAGTACTGCTGCTGTGGTAACAGGGCAAGCAGCACAACATCAAAGTGCCCTTGCGTGGGTATTATTATTATTATTATTATTATTATTATTATTATTATTATTAACCTGGCGACAATGTAGCCTACATGTTCCTTCAGTTAGTCTCTTTCCTTATTCGGAATTGTTAAGTAATTGTCAGCAACTTATGAAAACTGTGGAGTGAATGCCAAACTGGCTCAAAAATATATTAATTAAAGGTCGTAATTACTTAGAAGGAATAATGTAGGTGCATCTGCTCCATTAAAAAAAAAAAAAAAAAAAAGACCACATCAACACAGGCTCAAATAAATTAATTAATGAGGTGATAGAAACAAGATGGTCAGGTAATTATTATAAGGAGTTTATTGCGGAGGTGGAAGATAAAACAACAAATTAATGGCACGGCTGCATGGCTAGTTATATATAGTAGTTCCCCTTGGTGGCTAGTTATAATAGTTTCCCTTGGCTAGTTATCATTGTTATTATTGTAGTTGGTTCCTAGCCCACCCGACCCACCTACCTACCCACCCACCCAGCCACCTACCCACCTTCACCAGTCAGTAAGTACGGTATAGAGGGGCGGTAATTACAAAACATCTATCTAATATCATAATAATAATATCTTAATTAAAGGGACTCTGTGTGTGTGATGTAGTCAGAAAATTGGAGGTTTAATATTATAGTGAGTTTCTTCTGACTCAGCCACGAACGAAACAACACCACCTATACTGAAGGAGCTTAATTAATTGTTTCGTGGGTGGCATGGTCAGGAGAAATCAGCAGATGCCACCACCAAGTCTCGATCGATCATCATACACGATCACAGGGTCCTTAATTAAATTTGAAACACGTATGAAAGGAAAATTAATGATCGTGTCTGAAAATGTCGAGATAAATTATATATCAAAATTGCTGGCTGAAAAAAAAAAAAAAAAATACCGTGTTTTAAAATAGGGAAAAAATATGTATCAAATTGATGACTCCATGGCTCAAACAAATATTAGTCGTGTTTTAAAAGGTGTAAATAATAATTATGTATCCATTCCAATGTGTGGCTAGAGAAATATGGCCGTGTCTGAAACTATGCAAATAAAATGTGTATTAAAATGACTGGTTGGCTGAGAGAAAAATGTCTGTGTCTTAATAATAATAATAATAATAATAATAATAATAATAACAATAAATGTATCACAATGACTGGCTGACTGAGGGAGAAAAATAACCGTGTCTTAATTAAAATGTGCAAAATAATGAAGTTAGTGTGTTAATATTAAAATGGCTGGCTGGTGTGTGTGTTTCCTCTGCCGGGCTTTGACATAGGAGGGGGGAAATAAAAAATAAGGCCTGTTTTTTTCTTCGTTACACATTATGGAGGAACAACCAGCAGCAGCAGCAGCCTCTAGTAATCACCAAACCACATCTATAGAAGACAAGAGTGCATGAAGGGGAAAACAAATTACAGTGTTGGCAAATGTGATTAATGCAACTGATTCCTCCTAACTATATCCAGGCACTACTAGGACACCATTATAACTATTCCTCAGGTCTTGTTTCCTGGATTACTTTGGAGGAATCAGTTGGCCCAGGCAGGATTTACCAACACCAGAATTATACTTACCCCTTTAATTAAAATGGAACAGGGGTGGGGGGAGGGGAAAGGGGAGAGGGGGGGTGGGGGGGTGGGGAGTGAGCAGCTGGGGAAGGGAGTACAATAATAATAATAATCATAATAATCATCATAACACAGCAACTATCACAAAGCTTATTCATAACATTATCATCACCATCATAATAGTAGTAGTAGTAGTAGTAGTAGTAGTAGTAGTAGTAGTAGTAGTAGTAGTAGTAGTAGTAGTAGTAGTAGTAGTAGTAGTAGTAAGGCAGGAGTGACTACTGATTAATTATATTACAAAGGCAGTCCACTAACTTACTTATTTATTTATTTACTTATTTACTGGGACGAAAGAATTAAGCTTAAGGAACCCTGTGATGTCGTCAGAAAATTGGAGACAAATGAGTCCTTCAAATATTGCCACGAAACACACACCCACACACCTATATGGAAGGAGTGTGTTGTTTCGCGACATAGTCAGGAGGAATCACAAATCTCCAATTTTCATACACGACTACAGGGTGCTTAAACATTTTTTTTATTATTATTATTAAGGGGACAGTATACATATATTATTATTATTATTATTATTATTTTTTTTTTTTTTTTTTTTTTTTTTTTTTTTTTTTTTTTTTTTTTGGGTACATTGGAGAGTCTTGATTCCTCCAAAGTATGCCAGGAAACAACATGATGACCAGATTAGCATAAAATAATGGTGGCTGGCCTGTTGCTTGGAATAATTTGGGTGGATAAAGAAAGTTGCTCCAGATTTTAAACACCAACATTATAATAATTATATATATACTACCTCCTTAATATTTAGCATCAGTTGTTAATTAGTGTAATTGTAATTGACTCCTTATTATTTATTATCTATTAGCCTATACGTTAATTAAATATATTTGAGTTGATCAGTGTAATAATATTTAATTCATTATTATTAACTGTATATTATATTGTTAGCCTATATTATTCATCATCCCTAATCTCTCTTGTTATTCTATTATATATCATTATTTCCTTAATATGCTTAATTTTACAACGTCATCAAAATATATATCATTATACCCACCCACGTGAAAATAGTACATTCATTTATTCGTTTATTTCTTTCCAAACTCGAGTAGTGAAAATGTTACGACAGTTTCCTTACAACACAACATCAAAATATTACACTAGTTTATTTCCACACACAACACTCATTCGATAACAGTAGTGTCATAATATATATTTTTTTTTAATCACCAATGAATAAGTAATACAATATATATTTATCTTCACACACAATATTCCATTTTTATCGTAGTGTAATAATGAATTTTAAACCACCAAAGTAATACAGTAATTATTATTTCCACACACACTTATTCGATAATTAGTAATGTATAATTTTTTTGGAACAACAAAATATGACATCACTAATACAATAAACACTTCTATATCATAATTAATTTCGTAATGGTTGAACAAGGCCAAAACATCTATCTATCTATCTATGTATCTATCTATATCCTGGAAAAACATGGAACATATTCAAGAACAACAGCGTCACTTCAGCAACTATTTAATTAAGATGACCCGTGATATAGTGAGCGAAAAGTAAGTGGAGATAAACGAGTCCTTCAAATAGTGTCATGAAACACCACCTACAGTGTGTGTGTGTGTGTGTGTGTGTGTGTGTGTGTGTGTGTGTGTGTGTGTGTGTGTGTGTGTGTGTGTGTGTGTGTGTGTGTAACTGAGGAAGTGTGTGTGTGTGTGTAACTGAGGAAGTGTGTGTGTGTGTGTGTGTGTGTGTTACTGAGGAAGTGTGTGTGTGTGTGTGTGTGTGTGTGTGTGTGTAACTGAGGAAGTGTGTGTGTGTGTTTCGTGGCAAAGTTTGGAGGAATCAGTTGTCTCGAATTCGCCCACTACATTTTAGGACTCTTATTAAATGATTATGATAATACAATGTAAAATATAATTGAATAAAGTCTTACAAATTCTAAATACAATCAATGTTATTTTTTTTCCTATGGCAGTGTTTTCAGTATCAGTTGTAATTCAAAACAAACAAACAAACAAACTAACTTGATCATTATAATTATTTTGTTGTTCTGCATTTTGTTCTCCCATCCAACATGTTCTTCACTCAACATCAACAACAACTACACCAACAACAACATTATTATTATGCCACATTCACACAGAGCTTACAAAACTCACTCTACATACAGTGGCACCAAAATGACACATAGTACCTAAACACCCTCTGCATGGAATACTGAAGAAATACACGCTGTTCTTGACTATGCCCCGAGTTGATTAATTAAGAGGGTCATCTGTTGTTGTTGTTGTCGTGGTGGTGGTGGAGGTGGTCGACTTGGCTGGCAACTTGTCCCTCTAATTTAAGTCGTCAAACACACTGGTATCTCATGATGCTTGCTCTGTCATATGATTGGATCTGTGTGTGTGTGTGTGTGTGTGTGTGTGTGTGTGTGTGTGTGTGTGTGTGTGTGTGTGTGTGTGTGTGTGTGTGCGTGCGTGTGTGTAACTGAGGAAGTGTGTGTGTGCGTGTGTGATTGAGGAAGTGTGTGTGTGTGTGTGTGTGTGATTGAGGAAGTGTGTGTGTGTGATTGAGGAAGTGTGTGTGTGTGTGATTGAGGAAGTGAGTGTGAGTGTATGTGTGTGTGATTTAATATTGTTAGGAGGAATCAGTAAAAAACCTCAATATAATTCACTCACCACCACCACCACCATCAACAACAACACCTGAATGATCCCCCCTTTTACTCACAGTGCATTTATTACATTACCTATCAAACGAACGCTGTACACACACGGCATGAATTAATTATCATCGTAGGTCGTATTGTTTTCATTCTTTTCACGGTATACTTGTGGTTGTCGTCTTTCGTTACAGCATTTAGAACCCAAACTATTTCAAATCGTGTCACACAATAATAGACTCCGTTTGTTTGTTTGTTTACTTCTATTCGGGTTTCCATACAGGCAGCTAATTTTACACACACACACACACACACACACACACACACACACACACACACACACACACACACACACACACACACACACACACACACACACACACACTACACGACTGACTTTCGGTATCTTTCTTTTTGAGTTCTGAGTTTCTGTATCTTTGTTTTGAGTTTGTGTTGGGTACCAGATGCTGTGACGAAAGCGCACCTACTGTACCTTAACTTATTGATAACTGTGTGGAGTTTAAGGCAAGATGTGATGATGATATGTGGGACGGTGATATGTCTGGTATAATCTGAGACGAATTGGTTCTTTCGTTCACTCCAAACCTCTGAATAATTCTTAACCATGAGCAAGCATACTAAAGCAGAAGGAATCATTATTATTATCATAACTACTTATTACCATAATTATTATATACATACGCATATGCGCTAATGTATGTATGTATGTATGTATGTACTGTATGTATGTATTTTTTCCATGTTTTAATGTGTTCTGGAGGGAGGTGCATATTATGTAAGTATGCATGTATACTAATGTGTTTACGTGTTCACAGAATAGAAGACAGTCTAAGAACAGTGAGAGACTATTGAAATTACAGACAGACAGCAGCAGTAGAGTCTTCATGCCTTTTAACTCTCTTGTACCCTCATGTCGTATTTTTAATTTGGTTAAGGGACCCTGTGATGTTGTCAGAAAATTGGAGGTAAATGAGTCCTTCAAATATTGCCACGAAACACCATCTATATAGAAAGAACTTGATTCGTGGCATAGTCAGGAGGAACCAGAAGCCTTCAATTCTCATACACGATCACAGGGTCCCTTAACGTGAAAGCATGAGAGATCCTGGCCAAGAAAAATAATTATGTGTAGCCTAATCTTTTACACTCTGGCCATGAAAATTATTATGTGTAGTTTAAGATAGTCGTGTGCTGGTTAAAGTCAATTGTCGTTTATTATGCAACTGAAAGAAACATTTAGCGACGAGAACAGCCAACAAACCCTTTCAATAGGTGACCCCCAAATAATTCACAGCAAACATGAATTATTTACTCCTTAAGGACCCTGTGTTGATCGTGTATGGAAATTAGAGGCTTCTGATTTCTCCTGACTATGCCACGAAACACACACACGCTCCTTTCATATAGGTGATGCCATGGGGTTTGTTTCGTGGCAATATTTAAAGGACTCATTTATCTCCAATTTTCTCATGACTACATCACAGGGTCCCTTAATTCATCGAGACATCTACTGCTGCTATACAAGGAGAGATGCTGAGGAGGAGAAGAACATTGACTCAGGGAAATAAATGTAATGTTACTTTGAGATACTGAAACACGCTGCTGGAGAAACACAACAAAATAATAATAATAATAATAATAATAATAATAATAATAATAATAATAACACAGTCAGTCAGTCAGTTAGTTGATCGTCCAATTAAGGGAGTAATTAATTCACTTTTGCTACATTGGAGTGCCTTGATTCCTCCAAAATATATATATGCCTGCCAGAATACAGGACCAGATGATCAAAATTAATATTAAGTTTTCTGTTACTTGGAATATAATTTGGAGGAATCAAGGTGCTTCAAATTTACCAACACTGAACTAACTTCCCCCTCAAGTCAAAGGAAAATGATGAAGTTTTGGTCTGACTTGGGAACTTATTAATTAATATAGTCTGTTACTTTAGTTTCAGGTATAATGACTGACTGATGTAAGGAGATTGGGTCAACATTGAATTTTTATTTCTTATTTCTTCTTCTTATTATTATTATTATTATTATTTTTTTTTTTTCTTATTTCTGCTTATTAGTAAAATTGGGTTGGTTAATTAAGGCAGCCACGAATCGAAACCCTAAGACCAAATTTTTATGTTTAACTGGAAAGCACATTATTATTATTATTATTATTATTATTATTATTATTATTATTATTGTTGTTGTTGTTGTTGTTGTTGTTTTTCATCCGGTCTCCAGCTCGTTCATTTATCACAAGAATAGGTTACTTAAGAGAGAGAGAGAGAGAGAGAGAGAGAGAGAGAGAGAGAGAGAGAGAGAGAGAGAGAGAGAGATATCTTATTATTATCATCATTCTATTTATTATTAGTATTGGCAGTGTGTGTGATTAACCTACTCCTCCTTGGTTGCCTCCTCCCCCCCTTCCCCCTCCCCTCCTTCCCCACTCCCTCCTTCACTTTCCTCCTCCGCTGCTGCTGGTGTTTCCTCCTCCTCTTTACTCGCCTCCTCCTCTTCCTTCTCTTCTCCTCCTTTCTCTCCATCTTCCTCTTCCTTCGCTGCTTCTGCCTCTTCTTTTTCCTCTTCTCCTTCCTTCGCCTCTTCTTCCTTGGTTTCTTCTTCTGCTGCTCCTCCTTCACCTCCCTCTTCCTTGCCATCCTCTTTCGCTTCCCCTTCTTCTTCCTTCTTCTCCTCCTCCTCCTTCGCTTCACCTGCTTCTTCTCCTCCTTCCGTCGCTTCTTGTTCCTGTTCGCTGGCCTTCTCTGCCGTCGCCTCCTCCTCCACCTCCTCCTTTCCTTCCACTTCTCCATCTACGACTTCTTCACCTCCTCCTTCCTCAGTAGTTTTTCCCTCGCAGCTTCCCTCCTCCTCGTCGTCTCCTCCTCCCTCTCCGTCTTTGCTCTCCTCATTCTTCTCTTCACCTTTGGCTTCTTCCTCTTGGGCTAAAACAACAAGTGCATGGAGTTCACGAATTTAATTAAAACTTTGGCTCCTAAATCAATCCTTCCTAAGTACTCACTCACTCACTCTCTCACCCTCTCTACATTACAACGCATTTTTTTTTCTCTCTCTCTCTCTTTTCATTTCATACCCAACCAATAATACCCAATCAATTTACTATAATATATTGAGGAAGGAAAATTAGTCTCTCTACATTAAAACCCATTCTATCTCTTTTAAATCTTCTTATTACCAACAATTCGTGTGCATTATTATTTTTTTTTTTACTATATTTATGAGAAAAATCTCGACCGTGAAAATGCTTTACAAATGTCGAGAGAAACCTTACCATAACAAAATGCTTTACAAATGACGAGAACAACAACTGTCCCTCTTTTAATTTTATTTCCTTCTTGTTTGTTTGCTGTCTCATCTCTCTATCACCTTTTTCTGGCGCTATATGACCTCACTGTTGCGGCACCTAATATCAATCAATCAATCAATGACGAGAACAAAACTCTTACCATAACGAAATACTTCACAAATTTACGAGGACAAAAAAAAAAAAAAATCTTACCATTCTCCTCCCCAGCGGCCGCCTCTTCACTTCCCTCACCATCTGGAACACAGAAAACGTACACGATAAATCATCACAGAAAACGAATACACTGCAAGGGCCAAAACATGTAGAAGAGGATTATAATTATATACCTTAATACGAGGGATGAGTTGGTTGGCCAGAGAGGTGGGGGACTTGTACAAAAAGTAAATAAAGAACTTAAAAAAAAAAAATATGTGAGTTATGTGTTTGTTTTCCTACTTTATTTTATGTTTACTGTTATTAATTGCACATGAATTACACGATCACAGAGTCCTTAATTAAGAGGAGATTCTTGTATTGATGAGTTGGAAGGTGTGTGATTTTTTTTTCCCCCAACTAAGCCACCAGACAACAGACGCCCTCAATAGTACTAAAAAAAAAAAAAAAAAATAGGGGATCTGTCTGTTTCGTAGCATAGTTTGGAGGAATCAGTAGTAGCCTTCCAATTCACCAACAAGAGTAGAATCTCCCCTAAAGGATATATAAAAAACAACCAACAAGGACTTTACGTTAACTAAAAAATTATGTCCCGTTCAAGAGCCTTACACAATAATAGATAAAATTTTCAGATGGTTGGTTGGTTGGTTGTTGGTGACATAACAGAGATGAAGGTAACGTAATCTATCCTAAGCCAACCAACCCCAATAGCCTATACTGTAACCTGACACGAGCATACCACAGCGACCTCACGTCACCTCAACCGGCTTGTCATAATGTAAATATCGAGTGCCTGCTTATATAAAGAAAGACCTCCCGAGACACAGCGAAATGAGTGAGTGACTAAAGTGGACATACATGGGAGACTTGATTGATTGATTGTTAGAGAGAGATTGTTGGGAGAATTGATTGATTGATTGTTAGAGAGAGATTGTTGAGAGAATTGATTGATTGATTGTTAGAGAGAGATTGTTGGGAGAATTGATTGATTGATTGTTAGAGAGATTGTTGGGAGAATTGATTGATTGATTGTTAGAGAGAGATTGTTGGGAGAATTGATTGATTGATTGTTAGAGAGATTTTGTTGGGAGAATTGATTGATTGATTGTTAGAGAGAGATTGTTGGGAGAATTGATTGATTGATTGTTAGAGAGAGATTGTTGGGAGAATTGATTGATTGATTGTTAGAGAGAGATTGTTGGGAGAATTGATTGATTGATTGTTAGAGAGAGATTGTTGGGAGAATTGATTGATTGATTGTTAGAGAGAGATTGTTGGGAGAATTGATTGATTGATTGTTCGAGAGAGATTGTTGGGAGAATTGATTGATTGATTGTTAGAGAGAGATTGTTGGGAGAATTGATTGATTGATTGTTAGAGAGAGATTGTTGGGAGAATTGATTGATTGATTGTTAGAGAGAGATTGTTGGGAGAATTGATTGATTGATTGTTAGAGAGAGATTGTTGGGAGAATTGATTGATTGATTGTTAGAGAGAGATTGTTGGGAGAATTGATTGATTGATTGTTAGAGAGAGATTGTTGGGAGAATTGATTGATTGATTGTTAGAGAGAGATTGTTGGGAGAATTGATTGATTGATTGTTAGAGAGAGATTGTTGGGAGAATTGATTGATTGATTAGGCGCCGCAACAGTGAGGTCATATAGCGCCAGAAGAAGGTGATAAAGAGGTGGGACAGCAAGCAGGAAGGAAATAGAAGGAAAAGAGGGACAATGATGTTAGAACTGAAATGGAGTGGCTGGGACGACATAGGAGAAAGTAATATTGGCATGTATGTAATTATTATTATTATTATTATTAGCCGGTGGTTATAATGTTTAAGTTACCAAGTGTTTATATAAAGGCATTCCTAGACAACACAGCCAAATGAACGCCTAAAAGAGAATTGGAAAGAAGAGAAAGCAAGCAATGTTGTTATCATATTCTCATTCATACTGGACCTACCGAGTAATGAGTATATCTGTGTGTGTGTGTGTGTGTGTGTGTGTGTGTGTGTGTGTGTGTGTGTGTGTGTGTGTGTGTGTGTGTGTGTGTGTGTGTGTGTGTGTGTGTGTGTGTGTGTGTGTGTGTGTGTGTTTTAAATATATTTATTATTTATTTATTTATTTATTTTCTATTTTGCACAGTTAGGAGAGATCAGCTGCAGCCTCCACTTTGCCAACCTAATCATAACCCCTTCATTAAGACAGCGAGGCCTGTTATCGTAACGCAACACTCGCCTTGTAACATAATAACAGTAACAGTACTCTAGTGGTGGGTGGGTCGGTCAGTCAGTAGGTTAGGTTAGGTTAGGTTAAGTTAGGTTAGGTTGGTTGGTTGGTTTGGTTGGTTGGTGAGTTAGTTGGTTGGTTGGTGGGTGGTTGGTGGGTTGGTTGGTAAGTTGGTTGGTTGGTAAGTTAGTTCGTTGGTTGTTGGTTGGTTGGTTGGTTGGTTGGTTGGAAAGTTAGTTGGTTGTAAGTTAGATGGATGGTAAGTTAGTTGGTTGTAAGTTAGTTGGTTAGTTGGTTGGTTGGTTGGTTGGTTGGTTGGTTGGTTGAGTTAAGTAAGGGGAGATTCTCTTGTTGGTAAATTGGAAGGCTATTGATTCCTCCTAACTATACCAGAAAACAGACGCCCTCAACAGTACAAATAAGGGGATCTGTTACATGGCATAGATTGGAGAACTCTCTCTCTCTCTCTCTCTCTCTCTCTCTCACACACCACACATTACACACAAAACTAACTAACTAACTCTCTCTCACACACACAAAAAAAAAAAACTAACTAACTAACTAACTAATTATCCTATTTATCTCTCTCTCTCTCTCTCTCTCTCTCTCTCTCTCTCTCTCTCTCTCTCTCTCTCTCTCTCTCTCTCTCTCTCTCACACACACACACACACACACACCTGCAGCCTGGTCCTCTGCTGGTTCCTGCTGTTGCTCCTTCTCCACCTCCTCTCTGGGTGTGTCTTGGTTTCTGTAGGGAGGGACATTTTATCAGTATAAATTCAATCATAATAATTTCAATGTGTATAACTTCAATCAGTATAACTTTAATCAATATAATTTTTAATCAGTATAACTTTAATCAGTATAACTTTAATCAGTATAACTTTTATCAGGATAAAGTGTATTAAAAATTATATCTATAAGTCAGGGGGCCGTTCTATAAGTCAGGGGGCCGTTCTATAAGTCAGGGGCCGTTCTATAAGTCAGGGGGTCATTATTTAAGGTCAGGGGGTCGTTATTTAAGTCAGGGGGTCGTTCTATAAGTCAGGGGGTCGTTCTATACGTCAAGGTGGCCTTCTAAAAGTCAGGGGGTCGTTCTAAAAGTCAGGGGGGTCGTTATGTAAGTCAGGGGGTCATTCTAAAAGTCATGGGGTCGTTATGTAAGCCCTCTTAGATCTAAATATTGTCCCTATAAAGCAGGAAGCAGGCGTCATGTCACACACGCCCTCCTCTGATACCGTGGCGTGACTGGCATGGGAGGGGCGGGTTTAGAGTCTGGGACGCGTGGGTAGAAGGCTATAGTTGTTGTCGGTCAAAACTTTATTCTCCCCATATGTCCATCATTATTTGTTTTGGTCTCAAGGTCGTAACTGATGCATTCTGTGGCTTCTATCATTTGCTGTGTTGTCCTGTGTCTGTGTGTGATAGAGAGAGAGAGAGAGAGAGAGAGAGAGAGAGAGAGAGAGAGAGAGAGAGAGAGAGAGAGAGAGAGAGAGAGAGAGAGAGAGAGAGAGAGAGAGAGAGAGAGAGAGAGAGAGAGAGAGAGAGAGAGGAGAGAGAGACAGAGAGAGAGGACAGAGAGAGAGACAGAGAGAGAGAGAGAGAGAGAGAGAGAGAGAGAGAGAGAGAGAGAGAGAGAGAGAGAGAGAGAGAGAGAGAGAGAGAGAGAGAGGAGAGAGAGGAGAGAGACAGGAGAGAGAGACAGAGACAGAGACAGAGAGAGACAGAGACAGAGACAGAGACAGAGACAGAGACCAGAGACAGAGACCAGAGAGAGACAGACAGAGTTTGGTTACCCCCTCCCCACCCCTATGATCTATATATATTTGCCCTAGGGGAGTACAGTAATCTGTTTTGATATCTGCTAATTGAAGAACTAATTGGAGAGCTAACAACAACATCTCCTTCCCCTGAACTGAACTGAAGAGGGTCACATGCCGCTACCTCATAATATAATCTTCTACATAATCTTCTTCACAGAGCAGATCTCAAGTTTACTAGGGATGAATCATAGCCTCAAAATTGTCGACACATTCGTAAATACAGCCCATTTTTTTTTTTTTTTTTTTTTTTTTTTTTTAAGACGAATTGGTTGCTACTGATTTCTTCGACCTATTGTGTCAAAATTGAATATATAAAAACTCATTATAGCCATAGTTTGGAGGGATATAGGTGGTGTTTTCGTGGTAATGTTTGAAGGACTCACTAACCTCCAATTTTCTGACTACATCACCTAAGCTCCTTAAGATAACCCGTGACGTGACGCTTCCCTCCTCGGCCTACTGGCGCCCGGGTGTCCCTCACAAGGCCAAGAGGTAAAATACAATACAATACGTAACTCTTGGGTCACATACACAAAAAGAGTGCATACAAAAAAAGAGAAAAAAGAGAAAAAGAAAGAAAATATAACATTCAGCAGACACCATAAATAAAAAGAAAAAGAATAATAGAAATAATAATGAAAATATAACATTCAGCAGACACCATAAATAAAAAAAAAAAAAAAAAAATAGAAAAAGTAAGAAATTAGAACATTCAGCTTTCACCAAAATAAAAATAGAAATAGAAATAGAAAGAAATTAGAACATTTCAACTTACACCATAAATCTGTTTACTGTATTCTTGGTATCTTAAAAATGACCGTCGGCAATATTATTTCTATTTCAATTAACATTACATAGTCATACATATCCTTCACCTTCATAACCACTGTTGGATTAACCTACTACCATAACCTTTAAGAGGGTAATAATTCACTTTTGTTACACTGGAGTGCCTTGATTCCTCCAAAGTATATATGCCAGGAAACAGGACCAGATGAACAAAAAATAATGGTGCTTCTGTTGCTTGGAATAGTTTGGAGGAATAATTTGCTTGCTACAGATTTACCTACACTGTATGTACTGTACTTCCCCCTTTAATTAACAGTACACATTGTCATTACCCCACAAAATATTATGTCTGTTGTTTGTCGCAGTCAGTAATCATCCCCAAACCCACACACACAGACAGAACAGAGGAGTAAACACAACAAGGTATCTCTATCTATATCTTTGTGTACGATGACTTAACTGTGTCTTGTTTACATCCTGACTCACCAACAACAGGTATTAATATATATATACAGTGTGACCGTCAATAATCACAACCCAACCCACACACAGACAGACAGACAGAGGAGTAAAACACAAGGTATCTCTATCTATATCTTTGTGTACGATGACTTACTGTGTCGTGTGTACATCCTGACTCACCAACAACAGGTATTAATATATATACAGTGTGACCGTCAGTAATCACCCACAACCCACACACAGAGACAGACAGAGGAGTAAACACAAGGTATCTCTATCTATATCTTTGTGTACGATGACTTACTGTGTCGTGTGTACATCCTGACTCACCAACAACAGGTATTAATATATATACAGTGTGACCGTCAGTAATCACCCACAACCCACACACAGAGACAGACAGAGGAGTAAACACAAGGTATCTCTATCTATATCTTTGTGTATGATGACTTACTGTGTCGTGTGTACATCCTGACCTCACCAACAACAGGTATTAATAATATATATATACAATGTGACCGTCAGTATACAAACATGAGATTATATCAGCACCGTACAGTCAAGGGCAATAATGTAGTTCTTATCTCCCCTTTTAGAATCTGGGCCAATCTCAAAATAATAATATGAGAATGATTTGAGGATGAAATAAGACCACCCTTGGCCTATCTCTCTCTCTCTCTCTCTCTCTCTCTCTCTCTCTCTCTCTCTCTCTCTCTCTCTCCTTCTCCTCTCTCTCTTCTCTAAGGGTGACGGATGGTGGTGGTGGTGATGATAAGGGTCATTAATATACTTAACTGCCTCTTCATTTCCACTTGGGACTGTGAGAGGAGGAGGAGGAGGGAAGGAGGAAGTGATAATGATGATGGTGATGGATTGGAGGAGATGGAGAAAGAGAAGTGATAATGGTGGAGGATGTGATGGATGGAGAGAAAGAGGAAGTGATGATGGTGATGGAGGAGAATGAGGAAGTGATGATGATGGTGTATGGTGGATGATGGTGGAGAAATAGGAAGATAATAATGGTGGTGATGGTGGTGGTGGAGGAGAAAGAGGGGAGTGATAGTTGTGATGGTGGAGGAGAAAGAGGAAGTGATAATGGTGATGGTGATGGAGGAGAAAGAAGTTAGTGATGATGGTGGAGGTGGATGATGGAGAAAGTGAAAGTGATGGTGATGATAGAGAAGACGAAATGATGATGGTGATGGAGGAAAAGTGATGATGGTGATGGAGGAGAAGTGATGATAATAGAGGAAGTGATAATGGTAATGGTGATGGTGGAGGAAGAAAGAGGAAGATAATAATGGGATGGTGGTGATGGTGAATGGTAGACACAACATTAACAAAATTCCCTGGGTTTCCTTTCATTTCCCTTCACACCACC
>JAWQEG010005810.1:0-17500 GCA_033782935.1 Petrolisthes cinctipes | reverse complement strand
TTCAAAGATATGCTCAAAAATTCAAATATCTACTCCTGAATTCAAATATATGCTCTTAAATTCAGATATATGCTCCTGAATTCAAAGTATATGCTCCAAAATTTAAATATATACTCCTAAATTCAAAGTATACGATCCTGAATTCAGATGTATGCTCCACCTAAAGTCAGATATATTACTGTATAATATATGCTCTGTAGTCATACTTGATAATCGGTCTGGTCGTCCCAAAGCAGAGGTGTGTTGTATGTGTGTAATAAAAAGATCTTGAATGTGGTGGTGTGTATAAGCTTTATCTTGTGCCCTACCATTGTTTATTATGTAAGTTGTGAGCATCGTGTTATTTCCTCTGATGGTGTAAGGGTGTATATATTATCAGGACTGTTGTTGTGTACAGCGGCTTAAGAGAGAGAGAGAGAGAGAGAGAGAGAGAGAGAGAGAGAGAGAGAGAGAGAGAGAGAGAGAGAGAGAAGAGAGAGAGAGAGAGAGAGGAATTAAGTGAAATAAACAGTACATTATTTGATGCTTAGATAGAGGAGGAAAGCGGTGCGAGTATCTGATAGTAAGAGAGAGAGAGAGAGAGAGAGAGAGAGAGAGAGAGAGAGAGAGAGAGAGAGAGAGAGGAGAGAGAGAGAGAGAGAGAGAGAGAGAGAGAGAGAGTGAGAGAGAGAGAGTCTATCTATCCCTGGAAACACAAAGCCAAATGCATTCTACTGTTGAAATCTTTGTTGATATATTAATATTATACCGTCCCTCGTTGCTCTGCAGTGGACACAGTTGCCAATTTCACATTTTCTCCACAGGTGACAGGGTAGATAGATATTCAGTGCTTGTGACCACTGTTTAATTATTAATTTTGATATGTTTCATTCTCTTTCATATATAGATTTTTATTAATTGGCAGTGGTGTTTGATATACACAAGAACAATCGCTAAGTTGTATAATTTCCCTATTTAAAATCATACGAATATAAATCATACGAATATAAAAACATACGAATATAAGTCATGCGAATATAAAATCATGCGAATATAAATCATACGAATATAAAACACTATTGGCCCTAAGGTAAAAGGCCAATTTAATGTGATCGGAGGATAATGAAAGGCCTCTCCTGTTTGTCCCTCCGTCCGTGAGCCGTGGGCATTGTGATGATTGAACAGCAAGATCACTCCAATTAGCAGTGTTTATGAAGCCGTATATAACCTTGGCATTATCTAGCAACCGGAAGTGGAAAATAGATTCGGTATTTATGACATCCAACGACGCTGAAATATGCCGTAAAAACATTGCCTCTGGTTCCACAATACGTAACTAATACTAATTAATAATGTACTGATGCGTTTTGAATGAGATCGCTGCATTCCCTACGGAGCAAAATGTAAATAACGTCGCGACCTTTCAACACTGCCAATCGAAATGTGGTCATTAGTGGAGAGGCGTCAGTGTATCTGCATATTTATCATCGGCGAGAAATCCAATTTTCGTACGTTGGTAGTGAGGCAGCAGAAACCAATAATGAAGCTAATTTCGCACTGTTTTCGACAGCTGGATATATTTGGCATTTGGTCCCTTGATAATACAGAGGCGCCCGTGGGTACAAAATGAGTTATGAGTTTGGTGATGACGATGACCGGCAGGATGGACATATTAATACTATACTACTACTATTACTACGTGGAGACATCGTATTGGTCATCGTCTGTCTTCTCCAAACTCGTTATTGTACAGTTCATGCAGGACTCATGGAACAGAACAGACGCACCAACAACAGGCCCCTCTCTCGCTGAGTATGTATATATGGTAGAATGAGACTGTAGAGTTGCTTGTCCTACCTATATATGCTGTACTGTACACTCTATGAAGCTTGTTTGATGGTGTATCTTTTCCTTGTGTCCGGTGCTGTGCATTGCTCTTATGGGGAGATTATTTTATTTTGTGAATTGAAAGGCCTGTTATTCCTCCCAAGTATGTCATGAAACAGAACCAGATTAACAAAAATAATGGTGGCCTGTTACTTGAAATAGTTTGGAGGAATCAGTAGCCTTCCAATTTATTAACAAAAGAATTTCCCCTTACGTGGCCAAATGATTATTGGACATTTTTATAGAACGTTGTTGTATGTTTTTAATGAGTGTAATTATTCCTGTTAATAGAAAGGAATTTATCTCATTTAAGAGGGTAAGATAGGATCGTGATTGTAACCTACCCGAGGAACAAAGCCAGACTGCATAGTGAATAACTTATATTACTGAACCATGTGTGATGTCTTGAGGGACAGAACTACAGTAATAGTTCTTGATCTGTGTGAAAACTATAATGAATGTGGATGGTGAACTGTGGAGTGACTGTGGGAACTGGTATATGCTGCTTAGGAGGAGCTTATCAACATCAGCACCTCAAGAAACGGAGCTGGGTGTTGGTTGGTTGTTTGGCTTATTATAACACTACTTGCCAACCAGCCATCTTCGTGAGGTCTATTCGTCGGGTACACCGCAGTCTATAATTATACACTACCGACGTCATAGTACTACACGACGACCCCTTAAATAAAATATTCACTCCACTCACTCTCTACACTCCACTCTCTATACCTCTCCAACCTCTCTTCTTTAATACCTTCACCCCCCTCCTCTCCCCCTTGCTTCTCTTCCCCAAATACCCCTTTTCCTTTTCCCTCCATCCCTCTCGTCCCTTTAATGTTCCCACTCTTCTTCACGCCTCTCCTCTTGCTTCTTATCTTTAATCATTTCCTCTTTCTCTTTGTAACACCTTTCTTTTTCCCTTCTTTCTCATCACCCAAGCACTTCTCCTCTTACCACGTTAATTCCACTTCCCTCCTTTCTCCTCTTCTCTTCTCTCCTCTTCCCGCACCTCTCCAATTGCCCCACACCTCCCATCCTCTCCTCTCCACACCTCCTCCCGGCTCCCACATTTCTCTACTCCACAAAAAGTATTTCCCACACCCGGCTGCAGTTCTCAGTGGCAATTTCCATTTGTATGTTGATGGCGCGAGGCTCACGTGACCCTCGCAATTTGGCGGAGCGTGCAGCTGTTGTGGCGGCGCTGGTAATGACCTGGTGATGACGATGGTGTAGTGGTTGTGGTGATACTGATGGTGATGGTGGTGGTGGTGAAGGAAGTGCGGAAGTGGTGGTGGTGATAACGAGTGTGACACTGGTGGTGAAAGCGAGTTTGGTGGTGGTGGAGGTGATGGTGACAGTAATGTGAAGGTGGTGGTGTTGAGAGGAGCCTATGGCGGTGTGTGTGATGCCATGTTGGTGGAGTCTAGAGCTGGTAACGATATGACGATATGGCAGGTGATAATAGTCATGGTGGTCTACACACACTGCACACCTACTTTAGAAGAATATATATATATATATATATATATATATATATATATATATATATATATATATATATATATATATATATATATATATATATATATATATATATATATATATATATATTCATTTTCAACCATGCCATAGTATACATGTTTACGTAAATGAGAGAGAGAGAGAGAGAGAGAGAGAGAGAGAGAGAGAGAGAGAGAGAGAGAGAGAGTGTTAGTAACGCATTATGATATTGAACGCGTATGTATTTAAGGGACAATATTTGTGCATTAATGTGTTCATACATGAGTCCAGCTAATTATATATGACTACTGTACGTGTGTGTAGAATTATGTAACTTTCTCTCCCATAGGCATCTTATCTTTTTTCCCCTCCATACACCCTCCAGGCCAGATCAGGGTAGGGTAGAGTGGGGTAGGGTAGGGGGCACTGGGGGCTGCTTCTGGCTTCATGGTTGGGTGGGGGAGCACTCCGATAAAACTTGTTACCAGCATCAAAGGGAATCCACAATGAGGGTCGAGCCGGGTTGATGCTGTAGTTGGTTTATTTTTTGTGTTGTTCTGTGGAGGACTGTACACTCGCATTCCAAAATTTGTATCCAGGTCTTGTTTAAGTTTCGAATCATTTGACGTACTAGTGAACCAATTACAACGCGTATCCTGTTTCATATTTGCTTGAGTTTGCTTAATACTCGACCCCCCTCTTCCCCTATCTATTACATCGGTGCTCGAATGCTGCGCCCTCTACCAACTGTGTTTACAAATATCAGCTTACCAGGGGTTGTCGGGGAACTTTTGCTCGTGGCATGATTTGATGTTTCGAAGCTCCACGTAGAGGATTTTGCTGTTCCGGAAGATGATTCAGAGATCGGCGAAGGTTACACAGCTCGGGGTGGGAGGAGGAGGAGGAGGGGGGGAGTAGAGTGACACCTAAGGATAGACAACACTGATTATTTTTATTTTTGGAGTAGTGTTTTGAACTTTGGTTTATAGTCCCATAAGAAAATGAGTTTGTAAATGAGAGTTCCATAATTTAGCCAACCAGATACGAGTAATTCTATATACAATATTATGCGAATGAAATAAGATAATTATTATTATGAGTGTATGTATCTGGCAATACTTGTAAGTCCCCATTCCCCTTCCACCCTCCCGTCCCTCCCCATCCCATCCCATCCCATCCTCCTCCCACACTTCTCTCACTGCCACACCATTCTACAGCTTTTCCCTCCCTCTCTCTCCACTCTCCTTCCCTCTCTTTCTCCACTCTGATTATTCGCCTGGTGGAGAAAGTGCCAATATTTCTACTATTATATTCCCATAGCTAAATTTCCTGGACGATCTCTTAACTCACATTGTCGTAAATATGAGTTTAGTGAAGGGAATTGAAATGTCCATCAGTCCTCGTATCACAGACAAGCCACGAGATGAGCAGAAAAATGTGTTGGCCTCGATATTCCCTACGTCATCTGCAGTACCTGGCTAAATGGAAGTGTTGGGTCCCATGCTATACGTAGTGAATGAAAGTTATGTGATATGATGATGGAAGGTGTAATGCAATTGGCAAAAAGGATTAAAAAAAGTAGTACAGTGCTTCTAAATAATTAATACTTGTAATCGAAGGTTTTTTAGAGTTACAAGAAGGAAAGTGATGGTGTTAAGGATATGATAATTATTTTGACAGTAATGACGTGACAGTGATGATGGTGATAATGTAGATGTAATTGTGATGATGCCGATGATGAAGACATGATTGCGTCAGTGGTAGTGATGAAAAAAAATATATATATATTTGTGGTGAATGTCGGATAAATGTGATTGTGTTGGTGGTAATAATGAAAAAAAACATTAGTGGTGAATAGATATGATGTGATTCTGATGAGGAAGACATTATTGCTTTGGTGCATGGTAGTGATGAAAAATATTAGTGGTGAAGAAAGGAAAAATAATTACGTTGGTGGTAGTGATGAAAAATATTAGTGGTGAAGAAAGGAAATATGATTACGTTGATGGTAGTGTTGAAAACGTATATTAGGTGTGGTGATGACGGTGGTGGTGAGACTGACGGTGGAGGTTGAAAGGGAAGTCTACAATGGTCATCTCACACCCAAACACTCAACACGTGACAGGTAGGCTGCTGTGATTTTCTTCTTTTTTGTATTAATAGGGAGCAATCGATGTCTTGTCGTCGAATTGGAGGTCTTCTGATTCCTCCAAGCTATGCCAGAAACAAACCCGAGTATCTCAGTATGCGAGTAGAGGATGTGTGTATTCTGTAGCATCCTGTACTGTTGCTTGGAGGTGTCAGTGTCCCTCCAGATCCCCCACAGTATTTTGCCAATTCACCGTTCGTCATAAAAATATTTTGGATGACAATGCAACACCGCGCCTCTCAATAGGTAATGTGACAGAAGAGCAGGAAAGAGTTATGGTAAATATAAACATTATGAAGAAAATGGAATGGTTCATAAATAAATAAATAAATGCGATTTACTTTTTGCTCATGTAGCACTAGAGTCAATATACTTGAAGTGAGTGTTCTTGCTTGAGGTTTGGTGAGAGTTGGAGATGGTATACCCTCCCTTTCCACTTTTCTGCCTTCCTCACCTTGTTCCCTCGTTTTTTTTTCTCTCATCTTTTCCGCTCTCTCCACACTCTCTCTTTTCCCATCTCTCACCTCCTCCATTCGTTTCTGACCACCTCCGGCACAGGTTGTAGCTCAGTTTTAAGGGTCCCTGTGATGTAGTCAGAAATTTGGAGATAGATGAGTCCTTCAAATATTGCCACGAAACAGGCACACCTATTGTAAATGGAGGGAGCTTGTTTCATGGCATGGTCAGGAGGAATCAAAAGACTCCAATTTTCATACACGATCATAGGGTCCTAAATAACTTTTTTATATATATATATATATATATATACACTGGAAGCAAACTAATAAATGTGAATATGTTCGAATTGTGGCCATAGCGGAGGTCTTGTGTTATATTGCATTTCCGATCTAAAATATGACACGCCTCGTTACATGTTCGGAATTATTCAAAAACTTTACTATTTCTGAATCCCCAGTCTTTTTATTTTTCTCTCTCTCTCTTTCGTTCTCTCTCTTTCTTCCTTTACGTGCCTTTGCGGCCTCCCACCTCATTCCTCCTCTCACCTCTCTCTACCTTCGTTTCTCTCCCAGACCTCTCCTTTCTCTTCCTTCCGTTGCCCGCCACACCATCTCACCTCCTTCTTCCTGTCGTAATCTTGTTTATGTCCTTCCTCCTCCTCTTCCTCCACCTCTCCGCAATTCACCTCTCCCACCCCACCTCCTCCTCCACCTCTCCCACCCCACCTCCTTCTCCTCCTCTCCTCCCCCACCACCTCCTCCTCTACCTCCGCAATTCACCTCTCCCTCCCCACCACCTCGTCTCCTTACCTCCTCCCTCCACTGTCTCCTTACCTCCTATCTCTTCCTACTCCTCTCCCTGCCTTCTGTCTCCACCTTCTCCCTGCCTCCTCCTCCACCTCCTCCTTTCCTCTCCCTCCCACCTGTCTCCACCTTCTCCCTCCTGCCTCCACCTCCTCCTATTTCTCCTCTCACTTTCTGCTTCCTCTCGCCATTTGCCTTTCTGATTTTCCCCACCCTCCCTTCTCTCTCTCTCTCGCTCTCTCTCTCTCTCTCTCTCTCTCTCTCTCTCTCCACTGGATGGTACTATCTATGTTTTCTCAGCTGGCTGGCCTTGCAATTGCACTCTTCACCTCCCTGCCATTCCCTCTTTCGTTTCTCTATTCACCGCCCAACCTCTCTCTCTCTCTCTCTCTCTCTCTCTCTCTCAGGAAAAGACGAGAGACGAGTACATAAAGAGACCCGAGAGTTGGTTGGTGGCCTTGAAAATTAAAGGGACTGAAGCCAGCAGCGAGGGAGGGAGGGAGGGACATGGGATGGGGAGGGTGAAGGGGATGAGACACCGGATGGAGTGTAGCCTAACTTGCTGGTTCCGTAGTGTCAGTCAATTTCTCGCGTATATTTTTATTACTGCTGACACTGTATTCAAACAACCACATAGCTGTTCTCGCACTCCTTCCCCTCGTTTTGATGAACATACATTTGGTGGTAAATATAATATGAATGCTGCTCTTAACTTCACCATTCACATGCAGGAACTTCATGAATACTAGATTAGGATGCTTACAGATACTAGATTAGATAATGCAAAGAATGAACAATATAAATTAAAGTATTATAGAACTTAATAACAATGACAAATTTTTTTTTTTCCAAAGATTGATAGATATCTGTCTCAATTTTATTCCCTCCCACTTTTGTTGTTCACAGTACACTCACACATACAAAGACACTCACACACCCAAAGACACTCCCTTTTGCTTTCCCGGATGCCGCAGCTTTAAAATTTCAGGGAAGATTCTCGTGTTAGTGAATTGGAAGGTTTCTGATTCCTCCAAACTATGCCACGAAACCGATCCTCTCGTAGTATACCATTGAGGGCGTCTGTTTCCTGGCATAGTTTGGAGGAATCTGCTACCTTTCAATTCACCTACAAGAGAATCTCCCCTTAAGCAATTATTGAAGGAGTTATCTCGAAGCGGATTCTCAACTTTTCAGTGTTACAATTCGAGGGTTTATTTTTTATCAAGTTTGAGTGTTATGCCTGTTGGGCTTGATTAAGAAAAATTGAAGATAAATGAGTCCTTCAAATATTGCCACGACACACACACACACACACACACACACACACGTATATGGAAGGAGCGTGTTTCGTGACCCAAGTAGGACGAATCAGAAGCATCCATTTCCCATACACGTTCACAGGGTCATTAAAAACATTGCCTGTGTGTACTGTACTGTATCCTGGTCAATAAGGCAGACAAGTCGAAACAATTATTTATTATAAACTAACTTTTATCATTTAACCTAGTCACATTAATGATGGAAATATAATCTTCAACTGCATTCACAGGACGTAAAGTATGATAAGAGTTAAGGACCCTATGATCGTGTATGAAAAAATTGGAGGCTTCTGATTCCTCCTGACCATGCCTTGAAATAATCTCCTTCCATAGAGGTGGTATTTCGTGGCAATATTTGGAGGACTCATTTATCTCCATATTTTGTTTACTATATCAAAGGGTCCCGTAAGAGTAAGAAGCTCGATATTGAGGGGAAGGAATATGTGAAGAAGAAAATAGAGAATAATGAGGACGGTAGATGGAGTATGACACAAAGTATATCCCTGTTTAATAAAGGGAAGATTCTCCTTTTGGTGGAAGGTCTCTGATTCCTTCAAACTGTGCCACGAAACAGAACCCCTATTTGTGCCAGTGAGGGAGTCTGTTTTCTGGCATAGTTTGGAGGAATTGGAGGCCTTTTCATTCACCAACTAAAATGTTTTCCCTTAATAACATGTGTGGTGCAGGATGATCTGAAGGTTACGGTGCTGTGTGTATTTCTCTCACTGTGTATGGTTTAGGTGTATTAGGCTACGGTATATCAAGACCTAATAGTAATATATTATTTATATTATTATAGCTTTACATCTTTTGCTTCCTTGTTATTTATGATGAATACAATACTGGTAGAAAGAGGTCATCATCATACATGAAACAGAGATTTTAACGTGTTCGGCTCTTCGATCTAAAATGCAGAAACGTAAGGAATAATAGGTATACAAAATGTATCACCAAGTCTACTGTATACGCTGTTGTTTCCAGAATAATGGAAGGTATGATGAGCAAAATTTCGCTTCCATTCCATACTTACATTTTCCTTGTATTCCTTAAAATTTCGTTAAAGTTGTTATCTTCTCTTGCATTTTCTTACTACAGTACTACTACAGTATTATCACCTACAGCTTCTCATCTACTGACAAGCCTACAGACGTGAGACACATCATTGTCCTCGAGTCGGAAACATAATGCCATCAGAGAGTGGGCGATAATTTGCTCATAACACTACAAGATCTTGTATAGCCGCATTTTGACATCGTGAGGAATAAACACACTAACCACGGCCTCGTAAAGTGCAACCATTTCAATGTTCTGAGTTGTCCTACGTACAGTCGCGAGCTGATGGGATGGAGACACGAGCTCACTCATCATGGGGTCATTTCTACCTGACGAGTTATGGAGGGAGGGAGGAAGGGAGAGAGAGAGAAGAACAGATGGGGGGAGGTTATGGAGGGGCTGGTGGAGTGTTGCCACTTCTGACTGATATAGAACTATCGCACCATCCACTGAAAGTTTCATTCGAAGCATTCACTGGTGAGAGGGAGAAACGAGAAGGAGGAATGAAGGTGGTTGGGGATGAATGTACGAGCGACGTGAGTGAAGATATTGCAGGATGAATTGAATTAGTTGTGTATACGAATTAGACGGACATAGGGATATGTAATAACTGATTAATGTTTTCGAGTTGGATATATAACTGATATTATTTCGCCACACTAAACTCACCATTGTGAACTGTGTGAGTGTTAGCTTAAAAGTTTAAAGTAATAAAAACATTGTAATCCGTCGTAACATAACATTCATCAATAATTACATAACCAAATGATTAAGTTAAAGTTTACCGCAAATCCACTGTTTCTATTAAACCTGGACGAATCAAAGGTGACAAACATATATTCTCTTTGTCGGGAGAATAATATGTTACAGTTCTGCCCCTCAAAATGCACTGGTTTGCTAGATTGCTAACATTAATAATTAAGTCGTGTGGGTGAAAGCTAGACATATATATAGGCCTCATATAAATTCACAATTATAAACCCTAAGAATAATGGAAGACAGATATGTAATGTTTTATAGAAATGGAACTGAAATTTGTATTTCTGTATATTGTCTTTTACTTTAATGTTGTCACTATTAAGAGTTTTATAATATAAATATTGTGGCTTACAAGGTGCAGTAATATTATCATAAAGTAAGTATTAAAAGTAATAGTAAGATGGTAGTCCTCTATTGAATTAATCCTTTGTATTATTGTTTGCACTTAAATACTCGTCATTATAAATTTGTAGGGCTCGCTTCAACAGCAAAAAAAAAAAAAAAAAAAAAAAAAAAAAACCACACAGCAGTGAGTAACACTCTGTAATCAACAACAATATAATAATTTAATGTTATCACTGTAGTTACTTGACGGTAGCCATTATTTTCAAGGATAAATACACACAGTATCTAGAAAATTTTTTTGGACGCGTAATAAGTTTTTGAGTGTCACTAACTTTGCCATGAAGGCTGACACCTCAAAGGTTGTCACCACTGATTATCATATACTTCACAAACAGTAACTAGCTTTATTCTACTATGCCTATGTGTTGATTATTTCTTTATTATGGGCAGAAATTTACTTGTAATCCAATAATACACTATATGTAACGTAGAACAAGTTATTTTATTCCCGTGTGTTAAGTTGGTAAGCCTGCGAAGGCTACAAGGTGTGGGATCAAGCTCCTTTAGTGTGTGTGTGTGTGTGTAAAGGGAACAGCGGTTCACATGACTCGAACCCTCACTTCACCAGAAATGTGCCTATATTCTGCAGGAGAGATTCCGTCTCATTCCTTTCCACAGAATATTCTTTTCCCATAAAAAATATGGATACTTGTGGTTCTCATAATTTTGTGTAATATTAATTATTGTTGAAACACATTTATCATTGATTATAGCAATTTCATTAAATATGTCAAGTTTTATAGACATCCATCCCATCTGATGTCATTACAGTTCTGATATCGAACAATACTTATATATGAGAGTACTCTTATAATTATGATGACCATGCTAAAATTCAATACATAGGTTTGTTATTGTGAACTCCATCTCCATTAGTCCCTTAGCCCAAAGTCAACCATAAATCATTAAGATAAAGAAAGACCCACAGCCACGATTATTGGCGCCTCTCTTGCTCTTTCTACCTCCACCAGCCCCTCCATACCCCCCCTTCTTCCTCTTAAACTCCTCCATAACTCGTCAGGTAGAAGCGACCCCATGATGAGTGTGCTCGTGTCTCCATCCCATCAGCTCGCGACTGTACATCAAGCGTGAAAGTGACATTCGGACAGCAAGTACGGATGATAGGTGTAGTTGACACATTGTTTCGATTTGTCCCTCAAATGTTTATAGATAAGGTTTATACTTTACACTTTGTTGAATTGGCAACGTCTATGAATGTCAATAATTCTGTCTTAACCCGAACGTGGCAAGAATCTCTCTACCAACTTCGCATACCACTCCTCCCGAATCACTCCAGTTGGTAGTAGAGATTCATATTGATTCATAGTATGTCTCGGATCAGGACAGGATTATTGACCCCAAGTGTACCGACTAGGATGATGGCTAACGTTTTGACTTCGTGGGAGTGACTCAGATCACAGCTTCACTCACAGTTGAAATCACTCTTTAGGCTCTGGATTGTGACAACACATTACGTTCGGAGTCGCAAATCGTAATGTCGACAATTTATACCATAATAATATTTTTAGTTCATTGATATTTACGGGAGGGGGGGAATCTCGTAATAATTGGGTCTTGTAATAATAACTATTCTCTTAATATTGAAACTAAAAGGGGCTTTCACTTCTCCAACTGTCCCACCTTTTGTGCTTACTGTCCCACCTCTCAACCACCTTCTTCCTTTTGGGCCATATGACCTCGCTGTTGCGGCGCCGCGCCTAATATCAATCAATCAATCAATCATAATTATGAATAAACATTATCGAACAGGTGAACTAGTCGAGACATCAACTGTAGTCTCGGTGGTAATGTTAGTCTTAATCATCAGGGTTTAATGGCTGGTCAGAAAAGCGAGTGTTTTTTAACATGATAATTATGTACAGTAGTATGAGTGTGATATGTAAAATGTGATCTATGGGCAAATGTCAAAGATTATGTAGGTGTCTTTCACTTCATATGACAGAATGATCACAACATTTGAAAAAGTACTTGGCCTTTGTGCCGAAAAACTATGAGAATCTTCATGGACTCTGTGATTTGCAGGTACAGTCACGAGCACTAATAAGTATATAGCTTTGGTTGAAGCTTTGAACAATCCATTCCACCAACCAATTAATTCCAATGGAGATTTTACTGTACATTTATTTACTGTCTCTAGGTACTCGAAGCACACCTGGATACTTATTAGTGCTCGTGACTGTACTGTATGTAGTGTACGATGGTTCTATAGGCACTACAGTACATGAAGTCATAGTACCCATAAACGTAATCACCTAGCCAGTGACTTTACCTGCATGTGTGTAGTACGACCCTTTATGCAGATGAGAACAAACCAATACACTCGTTGCAAATAATGTGCTTCTCCTTTCCAGATACAAACTAAAACTTGTGACTTAATCAGCTTCCACTCCCAAGTCAAAGCAAAGAGTAATAATAATCACATGAAGGCAGACCAGATCAGACTTCTTACCTCCTTGGTCTCTTACTTGCCAACCATCTCTCCCCCCTCACCACCCTGTGATGTAGTCAGAAAATTGGAGGCAAATTAGTCCTTCAAATATTGCCACGAAACACCATCTATAAGGAAGGAGTTTGTTTCGTGGCATAGTCAAGAGGAATCTGAAGCCTCCAATTTTCATACACGATCACAGGGTCCTTAATTGACGTGGGAGTCCTCAGGAGTACTACAGTATGTAATCCGCTTTTCTCACACTTGGCTTCACTCAGTCCTCTCTCTCACTCACCACTCGCACGCTGACCATCTCCATCCTCCTCCCTCTCCCAATCCTGCTTAGGCCTACTCTTTTGACTGCGTTATTTCTCCATTATAGGGGCGAAGATTATGTCAGCGGAATTGTGGCTTGATTTTTATTTTTTTAATTTTGTTTCACACATTGTTAGAAAGCATTAGGCTATCTATACCTATGAGTGTTTCTCCCGTGGCAGAGTTTGGAAAATCGGTATATATATACAGTCTTTATTTAGTTGACCGAAAACATCACAGACCTCTTAGATGCTATTTTGGGACTTTGGAATAAAGGTAATATTACAAATTCCTTACCGATTATGTTATTCGTAACATAACTAGGAGTTCACTTGATTAATGTTATGTTCTGTATTGCCCTTGTTGAGGTGGTTTTAATGGTTGTTGAGTTTGGTAGCGTAGCGTTGGTCGGCGGTATTTTTTGAAGATACAACTTGAAGGTGTTTTGAAGTGATCAGCTTCTCGGTAATGTCAGAGTTTATTGAAAGAAAAGTCACTGTACAACGGGAAGAGAATATTGGGAATGTTTGGTGTTACCCCTTTGAGGTTCCATATCAGAATGAAAGTCTATTGATATACCAAGTAGTAGTCGGCTTACCGGAAGCTCTCTGACCTAGCAGCACGTGGGCTTGCTAAGGAAACGAGTCAGCCGAAAGTGAACATCTTCCTGTATGCCCTTCTTACCAAAACCATGTGTATCACCAACGGCACCCAGCAGCTTGAGAAGCACTGGGCCAGCACCCTGCTGACAATATGCTTAACTCATATCCCCTTGTGTACTTGGCTTAGCTCGGCTCTGACACATTTCCTCTTGTGTATATGTGTATGTGTACATACAGGATTATATGTGTTAAAGAGATAAAGATATACATATTTAGCTTAACCGGTACACCCTCTAACACACAATGTCTTACAAATGGCAGGATTAGTGTTTTTTAAGGACCCTGTGATCGTGTATGAGACTTTTTGGCTTCTGATTCCTCCTGACTATGCCACAAAACACTCTCCTTCAACATTAGTGGCGCTTCGTGGCAAAGTTTGAAGGATTCACTAACCTCCAATTTGTTTACTACATCACGGGTGTCCTTAAATTATTAGTTCATGTACTATTATCTGTTCGAATGAGTTTTGAGTCCCTTTCGGTCCGGGTTTGTCCACTTTTACCTCTTATCATTAATTTCCTAAGCTTCATGTTCTTCCTACAAAGCACTCTATTGGCTCTATTCCTCCATTGAGGTGACCTGTTTTGGTGGTCCATGGCTTGTGAGGTAAAGGGTGTTTGTAATTTTCTCTCTTGGTGGAGGGGGGACTTTTCCTTCCGCCCTCCTCTTTTCTCTTCTCTGTTCATCCCATTCATCCTCTTCCGCCCGTCTCTCTCTCTCTCTCTCTCTCTCTCTCTCTCTCTCTCTCTCTCTCTCTCTCTCTCTCCACGTTTCTTTCATTCTCTTCACTCTCTTCCTCTTCCATTTTCCTCTCCCACCCACTCTAATCTCAGTTTGTTGTTTCTCTTGAATCTGTGGCATCAACTCCTCCTCGTTCCGCCCCTCACGCCGCCCCACCAGTTGGCCCACACTGAGTTATGGTGGTTGTAGAGCACTGGGGGACGGGATGGGAGTAACTCTGTTTGTGTCTTCGTTTGCCTCTGTCTGTGTTTGTCTTTGCTGGTGTGTGCTTTTGTGTTTGCATTAGCTTGTGTGTATTTCTGTTTGAGTTTGTCTATGTGTAGCTCTGTCTGCATAAATACAGGCGCTCCTTCATCTCTACTCCCTTGAAAACAATATTTAAAGTCGATATTTTAGAAAAGAAGTACAGGCATGAATAATTTATGAATAGTTTGATACTATAGAATATAATGCATTCCGTTATTTTTTTTCTATTGCTCTTTTATGTAAATAAGATATGAGATAAATTATAACCGTATATAATATATATATATATATATATATATATATATATATATATATATATATATATATATATATATATATATATATATATATATATATATATATATATATATATATATATCAAGTAAATTAATACGTCACTAATGAGATACACTAAAGAGCAAGGAATTACTAGCCAAAATGACCTGAGGAAATTGTGGTGAGGAAAAGTTAGCCAGACACTCCGGGCAGCAGTGTTAGTCATTTTTGCATCTCATTTTTGTTAATGAGATGTAAACACAATGTAAATGTACAACCAAAAAGTATTATGATAGGAGAGAAAATGCATACAATGACTTTGCTGATCCTCAGTGAATGATGAATCTGTGTTTCCAGTTGACTTATCCCTACAGAATTTTCCTCTTGTAACAGAATTCTCTTGGAATGTACACAAAGCTGTGCATAAAATTGTGTTGATTAAATTAAGCTTGCATAAAGAGTGTCGGCCTGGCTTGGTGCTGGAGGCAGTAGGAAGAGGATGGCAGAGGGTGGGAAGTGGATAGTGAGTAGTATAGTTAGAGGGAAGTGGAAGAAAGTGTAGTTAGTGTGTGGTAGCTGGTAGTGCAGTTAGTGGCTGGTGGGTGAGTGGCAGATAATAAGTGGTGGTGGGTGAGTGGCAGACAACAAGTGGTGGTGGATGAGTGGCAGATAACAAGTGGTGGTGGGTGAGTGGCAGATAACAAGTGGTGGTGGGTGAGTGGCAGATAACAAGTGGTGGTGGGTGAGTGGCAGATAATAAGTGGTGGTGGATGAGTGGCAGATAACAAGTGGTGGTGGGTGAGTGGCAGACAACAAGTGATGGTGGATGAGTGGTAGACAACAAGTGATGGTGAGTGAGTGATGACAGATGGAAGGTGGTGGAAGATGGACAGTGAGGAATAGTGGGTGGCTGGTGGTAGATGTCAGTGAGAGGATGGATGGTTGGTTGATGGTTGTGTTAGCACGAGTTTTTAAATGACTAATGTATGGAGTGGAATGGATGAAGGGGAAGCAGAAAGTGTGTGGTAAAATGTGTGAGATATAAAGAGAGGTGTGAAGGACAACTTTTTTTGGGAGACACACTGCATATATTATGAGATAAAATTATATACTGTAATGATTTCTCCATTTCATCAGTATCGCATTTTAAGCCTATTAGTAACATCAATTGAAACTCAGGTTGTATGTATGTATGTGTAGTATTTCTGGAGTATCCTACGTGTTGTTGGATCGTGTTTTCATTGATGCTTAAACCATTATTCCTGTTCCCTCCTCGCCCAAATTTCCTCGTCCAGGGTCTCAGCGAGGAATTACGAGATCAGCCCCTAAGATGTTCCCCTTCCCAAGCAATAAATAAGACAAGATATTACCAGCGCCGGCAAGAGCGACATGTCAAGGAAAAGATACACAGCCCCCTTGAGTATGCTTCAATTCCCTTCCTTTCGTCCGTATCCTCACGCTACACTACACACACACACACACACACACACACACACACACACACACACACCACACACACACACACACACACACACACACACACACACACACACACACACACACACTACATCACATACCCATATCACACCAATCACACCACACCACACCCACACCAACACCACACCCACACCAACACCACACCCACACCAAACACCCACACCACAAATATATCCACACCACACCATACACACACACCCAAACCACAAACACACACACACCCACACCACACCATACACACACACCCAAACCACAAACACAAATACACCCACACCACACCATACACACACACCCACACCACAAACACAAACACACCCACACACCTACACCACACACCACACGCAGTAATTTCCATCAAAGGCAGTGCTAATATTATACCTAGTGTTTATACAGGGGATTCGTGAGGTAGCAGAAATACTCAGCATCGACTCAAGCTCTCCGATGTTGTTGAAGTGCAGATCTTAAGAAATTTTAGCCTCGTCCTGTACGGTTTTAGAAAGTGTCGTTCTGCTTGGTTGATATTCTCACGACCCAACATTTTCTAGCCGTCCTTCCCTTATTTACCTACGGGAATCCTGCCTAGTATAGCATGCACAGTTTTTATAGTTCAATCCTTACTCAAGATATTTATTATTTATCAAGCGGGGGAATGGAAATCTGTTTGTCGTGCCTATACAAAACTTTGCCTGTACAATTGTGTGTCCCTCTGTCAGTATTAATCAGTGCCTGTCAGCGTGTGAATAGAGTTGGTAGTTATCATGTTCACAGTCTGTTCGTGACCATAAGTAATCTGCCATTGCCACTTCATCATCGTTACATCAGGATAACAATGAACGCACCAGACATAAATCACGTCAGCCATAACCATAACAGTCTCCTGGATCATTTTTATTAGCCAATCAAGCCTGTAATGCCTGCGGGCTTCAAGGGTGACGAAGTATCAGTACCTCTTCGTATTTGAACTTGTGCAGTTAGGAAAGTTGTATTGCGGTGGTAAGAGC